>JAODAL010033236.1:0-45833 GCA_025379985.1 Phyllomedusa bahiana | reverse complement strand
AAACCCTTCTTCAAGCAGGGGTTACTTTAAGAATTGGTATCGTTCAAGAAAAACATGATTTTCATGTGGGACAATGCTCCATCATATGCATCCAAATGCTCCACGGCGTGAATGGCCAGTATAGGTCTATAAGAAGAAAAATAATGACATGGCCCCCTTGTTCACCTGATCTGAACCCCATAGAGAACCTGTGGTCCTACATAAAATGTGAGATCTACAGGGAGGGAAAACAGTCCACCTCTCTGAACAGTGTCTGGGAGGCTGTGGTGGCTGCTTCACGCAGTGTTGATCGTAAACAGATTAAGCAACTGACAGAATCTATGGATGGAAGGCTTTTGAGTGTCATCGTAAAGAAAGGTGGCGATATTGGTCACTGATTTGTTGTTGGTTTTGTTTTTGAATGTCAGAAATGTTTATTTCTAAATGGTCTGTTATATTGGTTTACCTGGTGAAAATAAACAAGTGAGATGGGGAAAGATTTGGTTTTTATTAAGTTGCCTAATAATTCTGCAAAGTAATAGTTACCTGCACAAACAGATATCCTCCTAAAACAGCCAAATCTAAAAAAAAACACTTCAACTTCTAAAAATATTAAAGGGGATGTATCGCTTCCTTACTTCGGCTCATTCACACTGCTCTGAGCTTCTCAACTCTGTGAATGCAGGGGCGTTTCTTCCCCTCCCAGCTGGATGACATCATCCCCCCTTCACTGCTGGCCTGAGACTCCCCCCCCCCCCCTCCGAGTCCACATATCACTGTGTCTCTCCCTATCAGTCCTTATTTTATAAGAGCTGTTATACATACCACAGGCTGCATTCAATCTAATCTGAGCACTGATCTCCTCTCACAGCGGAATGTATACAGCTTCAAGAACGCACAGTCTCGTGATGCAGGAGAGTTAGGCACAGGGTCAAAACTGTCATGTTTTCTCATTGTACAATCTGCTGCAGTCTGTTTCTGCTAGGTGTGGAAACAGAAAAATGCTACGGCCCCTAACTCTGAGTGAGAGACACAGCTCCGTGAATCGACCCAGGGGCTGTACAGAATGTAAATGAGCTCTCAGCTAGTGAAATGCAAGGAGGAGGGATTAGATAGATTGGATATCAGTGTAAATAAAAACACAAGATAAGGGACACTGTGAGAACAAGGCAGCTTTGCTAATGACATCCAATTGCAAAGTTGCTTGTTTTCACTGTCCCCTTATTCTGAAGACCATTTAATGAAACGATAACACCCCTTTAAGCTTTGATATTTATGAGTCTTTTGGGTTGATTTAGAACATAGTTGTTGTTCAATAATAAAATACAACTCTCAAATACAACTTGCCTAATAATTCTGCACACACTGTATTTTCAGCATAAAAAGGAGTCCTGTAAGTGAGGATATGGTCCCCACAGGGCCCTGGTCTCAGCATCATCCAGTCTGTCTGAGATTACATAAAGAGACAGAAAGATCTCAGCAAGTCTATATCCAGAAGACCTGTGGTTATTTCCCCAAAAGGTTTGGAACAACCTCCCTGACAAATTCCTTCAAAAACTGTGTACACGTGTACCTGGAAGAACTGTTGATGCTGTTTTAAAGTTAAAGGGTGGACAACCAAATATTTATTGGATTTTGATATCTCTTTTGTCCACTTTGTATTTAGGTACACTGATAAGCAAAACGGTAACAGTGTTTTGAGCTTTTGATTTTCAGGCTCCATATCTCACCATCCCCTACATCTTTGAACATGAGACTAACAACATTTAATAGACAATCATCTTGCCTATCGCATACATAAATTTGACTTGCAACTATTTAGCACATGTTTAGTTATGCAGATTCTTGTCATGTAACTGTATTGTTACTGTTTTGCTCCTAAAAATCTAAATGTTAATTTTTATTATTTTGTTAGTATTTTGTAAATCCACCTTTGGCTTTTAACACTGCCTGAATCCTTATGGGCATGCTCTTGATCAGAATCAAGCATGTCTCGAATAAAATCTGATTCCAGGTCTCTTCTATACATTCCCAATGTTGGTGCATACTGGCCGACTCACATGGGTAAAAATGCAGCATTTTCTTCAACTCTAACCACAATTGTTAAATTGGGTTTAAGTGTGGGGACTGTGATGGCTAATCCAGCAACTCAACTTTATTGTCATTGAACCATTTCTTCGCCAATCTCATCACATCCTTCGGGTTGTTGTCCTGCTATGCCGTCCTTTTCATACCCATAGTACTCGAGTGTATGAAGTAACTCATCTTGTAGGATTCTCACATATAGTTCAGCATTGAGATCACCATCGATCCTGGTCAAGTATCCAATGCAGTGAAACAACCCCTTGTCATCAGGCTTCCTCCACCGATCTTGACAGCTCCTTCAATTTCTCGATCCGTTAGCCTCCATTTGCTTTGATTCTTTCATATCCATTTGCACCTTTCAGAGCCCGGTCTATTGACTTTCATCTCATCACTTCAAATTACCTGTTTCCAATCTTCTACTGTTCACTTTTCTTACTTTTTTGCAAGCTTGAGTCGAAGCTTCTTATGATGATATGAAAGTCAAGGCTTCTTCACCTTTTCTTTCAGGCCACCATTCCAGACTTGTATAATACGTGTTGCACAGTGCTTGCATGGACGTCTGTGATCTCATTATTATGAAGCATACGAGCCGCTTCCACTGTTATGTTTGTCATGCCAGAACTGATAAACCTTGTGATGAGTAGAGACCACTATCAATAAGCTGACTGATGATGTTTCTCTTTTCTTTAGAAATCTTCTTCATAGATGCTCCTCAATTCAACCCAGTGACCTTTTGCTTGAGAATCAACCTAATAACACACTGAGCTTTCAGGGAATGTGAGAACAGGTTGTAATTTTTTAGTAACAAGAAGAAAAAGATTGTTCCACTACCAGGAGCCAAACCGTAACAATGCAGTTACATGACAAGAATCTGCATAACTAGGTGTATGCTAAATAGTTGCAGGTCAAATTTATGTATGAGATAGTCAAGATGATTATCTTTAAAATCATGGCAGTCTCACGTTCAAAGCTATAGTGGATGGTGAGATATGGACCCTGGAAGTCAAAAGATCAAAACATTGTTACCTTTTTGCTTGTCAGTGTAATTAAGAAAAAAAACTTTTAATACGTCTATCTTTGAAAACATTCCAACCTTGTAGCATTTTTAACACTCATGCCTAAATCTTTTTCACAATTCTGCTGTAATAAGCAGAAGTTGAAGACATATTTATTCATTGACATTAAATTTTGTTACAGCTAAACATCTATTGTACTTTGTATAACAATATAAGTTTATAAACTTGTATTACAGCACCTTGACCATGAACTGCTCCGGCAAAATAAAGGAGTTTTGTTAGACAAAAAATTATATGATTCTATAAGAAATCTTAAGCCCAGATTCATTTCCAGTTCTTTGTTTCCATCCTTGTATTACAGAAATGTGAAAAACAACCAGCAATTTGATTTGATTTAGTCATTAAGTAAATATTAGCATTTTAGAAATTGTTTGCGCTCACCAGGTTTCAGCTCTGTTAATTAACACAGCAATGCCTGACATTTCCGAACTCCAGGTATTGTATCCACATGCAAGAAAGAGGAGCATGAGGTTATAGGAATTGCTGGAGATGGCTATGTGATTGCAAGAAATTTTTACTTAGACCCTAGTCATGTTAGCAAGATCCTATTTCGAAAAGGAACCAAAGTTTGGCACCATCACCAAAGAGTTAAAAAATCCAAAAAAGCTTTATCAGATACATTTAAAAAAGTGATAGCATTAACTCAGAAAAAATAAATCAAAATAGATCCGTTCTAACACTTACACATTTCAGCTATGCTATGAGTAAGGGCTGTTATAGCCTGAAATGCATAAGCGTTAGAATAGATCTATTTGATTTATTTTTCTGATTTAATGCTGTCACGTTTAAAATGTATCTAATAAAACTGTTTTTATTTTTAAACTCTTTGGTGATGGTGCCAAACTTTGGTTGTTTTGGGAAATAGGATCTTGCTATTGTGTTACCACGTAGTCTGGCAGCAGTTTCTGAGCACATCACCCTTATGAGTATCTACAGTACGTACCCTTTACCATCTAGGGTTGTATTTTGCACAATTTTTCATATGAATTTTGCTCTTAGTCATGTTAGGCTGAGGTTCAGAACATCAATCAGTAGGTCCTTAAACACTTTTTGTTGTTGTTCCATATACATGCTTTCAATTCAAATGAATGTCCATCCATGTAGGGAATGAACAGGCTGAGTTCATCAAAAAGGGTGCTGCTCTTACAGAGCGTCTGTGTTCTGAATCACAGAGGAGGGTTCTGAGAGATATAGGGTATATGGACAAAGATTTTTAATGAGAAAACCCCTTCAATATAATACAATAAAGGCCCGTTCACACGGCACAGTGCAAATACTGGTCGAAAATCCTGACCGGTATTTGCACTGTTTTGGGGCCGTGCACATGGCCGCAGGGGAACGGCTTTTCTCCGCTGCAGAGAAGAGCCCTCCCATTGAGATGTTCATATTCCACCCGAAAACCGAGCGGAAGAATGAACATGCTCAATGTTTTTCGGACCGCTGGTGGTCTAAGAAACTGTCCGGCGGAAAATCCGTGCAGTGGGGACCGCTGCACTGATTTTCCATTAAGGTCCGTGTAAAAAATTGTCAGCTGGTTTGCAGACGGTTTTCAAAACCGAAAACCGTTTGCAAAACCAGCTGAAAAACAGTGCAGTGGGGACATGGCCTAAGGGTTAAATAATCTTTATATTGTTTATATCTTCACATACTTTCACAATTTGATAATTTTCTAAAACAGTTTGACCTGTTAAAAGAGAGAATATCATAAAATATTTTCTAAATATCAATTGCCACTCACAAAGTACCTGCTATAGTGCATACTCTTGTTAGTTGTTTAGAAAATTGATATCTGGTCTTTGAACCAAAAAGAATGAACCATTGGTTCTCCATCTCACGCATCCTATGCAGTTCACAAATGTGGTCCCTATACAGATCTCCACTGGAAGTATTAAAGAGTCCCAATAGTTATGCTTAGCATGAATAAGGGAATCATTATGTTACCCCTAGTGGAGTATTTTAAATGCAGTGTTTACCGTGATCCTCAACAAAGAGAATTCCATGTTGATAGATACCATGCAACTTATCTGTCACATCCCACTACCACGTTTTAGGGTAAAATGCAGCAGTGTTTCCTTTTTAAAAAGTCCCATTAGTAAATGTGGCATTTAGACTGAATGCCATTCATTTGAATTACATTTTCAAGAAACCTTTTGCAATTCAATTAATAAATATCAAGAAGTCTATATATAGTGCTGCAGAATATGCAGTCCTATACATCATAGAAAATTAATAAATATATCCATTAAATAGTCCTTATATGAAGCTGATATAGACACAGACATTCACTGAAAAAGTAGACTAAAACTTACGGTAACTTTTAATTACAAACTTTTAAGAATGATAATAATTCCACACTGAGTAGTTATTATATAAAATGTTCAAGGTATTCTAGGACAAAATTGACAACCAAAATAAATTATATGAATATGCATGTCATTATTCACGTGACCAAATGGTTCAATACAGCAGATGTCACTTCCATAGGTAATGTCCAATCAACAGATGCCAAGTGTCCTTCTGGAGTATTTTTCCAAAAAGATTGTAAATAGTGGTAACAATAGGCATACGTATAAATGTAGTGAGGGAAAGGGAGATTTTTTTACCCTAATAAACACTACCTAACTGGTGGTGTAGTCGTTCCGAAAGGGACGGCCCCACCATACGGAGGCTGACCCTATTAAACACTACAGTTAGACAATAAATGTGCCCACAAAAGTATCCACCATACCAAAAATATTTTCTATATAAAGGAAAAATACAACACAGAAATTTCCCAAGAGATACGTACTCCAGCCAAATAGGCCAATGGCCAAATAGGCCAAATAGTCCCAATGGCTATCCCGACGCGTTTCCCCGTGTATAACAAATCCGGTTCATCAGGGGAAATTTATATGACCACTGAATAAATATATAAACCATAGGGCAATAAAACTCATTATCAGATAGGTAATGGAGTACTTTATATCCAGAATTTCCTTGACCTTGATGGAGTCTCCAGCATTAGCCAACGTGAAGGGAGAAATGATCTTCCGGGAGTAATGTTTGAAGACCAGGGACTTGAGAAGAGACACATGGAAGGAATTAGGGATATGGAGAGATGGAGGTAGGTGGAGCTTGCAGGAAACTGGATTGATTCTGTGGAGGTTAGAGAATGTACTGCAGTAATGTGTTGCCAGCTTCAGACTTGGTACCTGGAGGCGGATGTGCTTGGAGGAAAGCCAGACCATCTCTCTTGGCTGGTACCTGGGATGAGCCCCATGTTTTTTCTTTTCAGCCTGCTTCTTGGACGGAGCAGAGGCTTGGAGTAGACATTTTTGGGCTCGTTGCCAAATTTTAAGGGAGTCACGTGCCTGAGTATTGACCACCGGAACATCCGAGTTGGCAGAAAGAGGCAGAGAAAGTCGTATTTTCTGGCCAAACACTGTGTGGAAGGGTGAACTCTCAGAGGACTTGCTTGAATGGTTGTTGTATGTGAATTCAATACAAAGGATGATCGACAGCCAGTGATCTTGTCATGCCGACACAAAGTGGCATAGATAGTTACCCAGTTGACCCATTCTACCTGGCCATTGGACTAAAGATGGTAAGCAGAGGAAAAGTCCAATTGATCTGAAGCTGGGAACTAAGGGCATGCCCCTATCAGAGACCATATGATTGTATTTTTGGAATCAGTGTAAATCATTACCTGATGCGCCGAGCCTTCCAGAAGATGTCCCCACTCCTCTAAGGCCAACTTGATGGCCAGAAACTCACAATCTCCAATGGAGTAGGTTCTCTCAACAGGAGAGAAGGACTTTGAGAAGAAGTCACAGGCAAGAAATCTGTTCTAGGCATTTTTTGAGAGAGAGGACTGCCCCTGCTCTATCCGAGGAAGCATCAACTTCGAGATAGAAGGGCTTTTCTGGATCTGGACAGTGGAGCACTGTAACTGTGAGGTGAAAGCTGACCTCAGTTGCAAGAAGGCTTCCTTTGCTTTGAAGGTCCACAGCCAAGGATTGCTGCCATTCTTGGTTAGCAAGACTATGGACACTACTATGCTGGAGAAGTGTGGAATTAATTAGTAATTTGCAAAGCCAATGAATCGTTCGATTGCTTAGTGGCCCACAGAGCATGACCAGTTTAGAATGGCAGTCTGTTTACCACGGTCCATTTAGAGACCTTAGGCGGATATGATGTAGCTTAAGAATGGCAAGCTGGAGTACTCAAAGAGACACTTTTCAAGCTTGGCGTAAAGGATATTCTCAAGAAGGCAGTATAAGACCTGGCGGACATAGATATGACCCAAGATCTGGTGAGAATATTAAAATATCGTCCAGGTAGACGAGGACACACTCGTACAACAAATCTCAAAAAATGTCATTAATGAATTCCTGGAAGGCTGTTGGAACATTACAGAGTCCAAAGGGCATCATGAGATATTCAAAGTGGCGATCTCAGCTGTTGAATGCAGTCTTCCATTTGTCCCAGATAAGATTATATGCCCCCTGGAGATCTTAGAGAACTTAGAGAAGGCCATGGCACCTCAGATCCTATCAAAAGTTCCGATATCAGTGGTAGAAGATAGTGGTTTTTTATAGTTATCTTGTTGAGACTCCTGTAGTCAATACAGGGGCACAAGGAACCGTCCTTTTTCTCAACAAAAAAGAATTTTTGCTCTTGCAGGGGAGGACAACTTGCATATAAACCAGTTCTCGCGATTCTCCCAGACATAGGCCAACATGGCTTTCGAACCAAGACAGATGGTACACCTTACCAGGCTAGAGCTTTAGTGGAGAGCAGGGAGATGATGAAAACCACTTTTGCTCGGTTCGAGACAAACTGGTGGTAGGCTTTGGAGTCTCCGCTGTAGGAGGTAGCAGCAGGGAGAAGTTGCTAGGATTTGCTGATACTGCATCAGGTACTGGAACAGGAACCAGAGCAGGAACTGGAGCAGAATTGGCTTATGGGGGTCGAGATGCTAAGTTTTGCAACATCTCACAGGTGCACTGGTTTGTAATTTTAGCAACAAGGCATTGTGTGGAAGAGGAATGTCAGTGGAATCTGTCTCTGTACTGTCATGAAGGACACTAGAGACTGTAGGTGGATGTCACCTAGGAGGATTGGCATAAGTTATGCCAAGAAGCAAAGTCTAAGAGGTCCCCTATCTTAACCAGAGCCCACAGCAAGGCTGGTTGCTCTTTGCTGCAGGAGACCCCCAGTTCACTACCCGTGACGTAGGTCCTTGCGGTGACAGTCGACGAGCCAAAAAGTGTGGTACAGACGGATGAGGCAGAGGAATAGTCAGAACGTGTGAAAATGGTCAGGGCAGGCGGCAGACAAGGCAGAGTCAGGAATGTAGCAGAAGGAAACGGCAACAGGAAGGCAATCTGGAGAAACACTCAGAAGTGGTAGGGTGGCAAAGCAATTCCAACAACTTGGCATAGGATGTAGGAAGAGGTGTCCTAAAATAGACAAGGACCGGAGGCGATTGGCAGGGAAAAGTTAGGTGGCACATTCTGGTGCTTTAAATCAGAGGCAGCCAGCATGCGCCTTCCAGTCACCTGCTAAGCCCAGACGGCCATAGCAGAGGGGTGACAGCAGAGGGGCTATAGGAAATGGAGGAGAGGTGAGCTGAAGGCCTGGGACGGGGAGCAGGTGCAAGCATGAACCGACGCCCAGACCGCGGCGTAACCGGACATAGAAGCTGGGAACCAGACGTGACTAGGCACTGGACTGTGGTGCGCACCGTTACATATCATTACATATATATTATATTATATCATATAATATAATATTACAATATATATATATATATTATAATATAATTATATATATTATATATATAAACAGAGCCATCTTAACAGCATTACGGGCCCCCGGGCATAACATTGCAGTGGGCCCCGTCCAAATTCATGACATCACACTGGGCCATGCCTCTAGCCACCGCCAAGCACACCCATATATCATGCCACTTATCTCTGGACACTGGCAGCCTACAGGACTAATTGGCAAAGCAGGGAGCCTTCTCCGCCATTGTTTTGAACTGTTTGCACAACCTAAATACACACAAACATTTAAATAAGCAAAGTCAACGAAGGGATCCAGGGTATGTTTTTTGTATTCCTGGGACACACATATACCACCTGGGGCCCCTGGGCAACTGCCTAGTTTGCCCAATGGAAAAGATGTCCATATATATATATATATTATATTTTATATATATATATATATATATATATATATTATATATATATATAATATATATATATATATATATAAAAGTATATATATTATATTTATATAATATATATATGGATCGAGGCTATACATAACATACATCAATTTCTTTAACATCAATTTCTATATCTAATATCTATGTATCTTCTTTCCCTGTCAGATTATTTTAAAATGAGACACTATCCTCATTCTTTCCTAGCCACATGTATGTAGTCTTGCAGCTCTTTTTCTTTGTTAGAACTTGTAGAGTTGGGTTTCATTATCTCTGACAGTTATCAGTAGAATTTATAGCACGACAGCTGTTTTCAGCAAGTAGAACTGCTAAAAAACACATTTTAGATTTACTGTTAAAAATACAAATAAGGCATTATAGAGCTATAGGGGTTATCTGTAGTACAATGTTTTAACAGATCCCTTGTCTAATGGTTATCGTGCATAACTTTAATCCCTTCTGTTTTAGTAACGAGTTTGAAAAAAAAATAGCAAATTCTTTCTTGTATACAAGTGGTAGCACCATACTGAGAGCAGTAAACAGGTTTGGACTATAAGACTTGTCACTGAATATGTGCCACTGAGAAAAATGAATAAACCAAACCACTAATTTTAAAATATTGTCACTGTCTTTAATGGAAAGAACATGCATTAAAACTTCACTTTTATTATTCTGATTTAAAATTAGTGCAACCAATTCCACATATTTCTCAAGAGAGACAAAGGTAACTTAATATTTTAGAAGCTAATGCATTTTCCAGACTAACAATTTTGAGTAACCCTAATAGAGAAAGATAATAGTAGAGGTTAATAAAAAAAGAAAGCTTTATTTTTCCTGTACTGAATTCTCTAGTATTGTTTAGCACATCTAAATGTATTGCTACACTACACACATCTTCCCTGTAAGGCTATGTACACACGGCTTAACTGCGGGACGTAATTATGTCCCGCAATTACGCCGTATGGCCGGGGGCGGGGCAGGAGCGGGGGGAAGGCACTTCGCCGGCCCATAGACATTCATTACCAGCGGCGCGTATACGCCGCTGGTAATTCACATGTCACTTATCTCCCCGCCCGGCGGATTCGCCGAGCAGGGAGAGGAGACGTCATCCATAGTTCTCTATGAGAACTGTGGATTACCGTAATGACTGGGCCGTTTTCAGCCCATAATTTGCGCACTTCGACGCGTAATTACGGACCGAAATACGGCCCATTTTAAGCCGTGTGAACATGGCCTAAGGCTCAATGTTTACTAGTTTGACAGCACTTAAGCATTATAATGACACATTATGAGACATAATTACAGCCAGAAAGCCTTAAATAGGGTGTCTCACCATGCTGTTTCCCAGAACCACAACCAGCTTCAGGCGCAATCTTCCTGTTCAGGCAGTGGGTGGTTCTACAGCAGTGATTAGCATGTCAGCTCTACTATTCCTAGCTGAGTCTGTTAGGGGGAGTTCACATGACGGGTTTGATTCTGTGCGTAGAAGCAGCATCCAAACTGAGTGTAAAGTGATTCACACTGTGCCCTATGTAAAATCAATGTCGTCATTCAGACGACGCTGATTTTACACAGGTACTTCTTGGCGCATAATGTCCATGCCGTCAAAGAACTGACATGTAAATTCTTTGATGTGGGTTATGCGCAGCTAATAATAAAGTGCCTGAGCCAGAAATCCACCTCGGGCAATTCAGGTCATTTCATGGCTGAAATTCCACGTTGGCAAGCATGTGATTTCAACATGGAAATGAACACAATCTCAGCACGAACAAACTGTCATGTGAACTTTCCATTAGACGAACATTGCTAATAGAAGTATTTAAACAGCAGAGCAGAAGGCTACAGAGATCTAAAGGGTTTGTCACTAAGAAACATAAACAAGCTCCTGTGCTGCTGATAAGACACATCAGGGAGTGACTTCATCATCCGACCAGTGCTCTAGAGCAGAGAAAGGTGGTGGGTTACCTAGGAATGCTTGTGTAAACAAGCAGGAGATTAGACCTGTTCTAGCTCAGAAGGGAAGCAAGATCAGAAGAGCAATGTATTTGGTAATAGTCTTTATTTACCTTTGCCTACATGTTTAAAGCTAATCAATAAAATGGGCATACACTTTTAATGTCTATTTGGTCAGATGGCCACAACAAGATCTGTGTCCAGAAGCCAGAACATTGACTGTTGATGACCAAGGCTCTGCCTCTCCCTGTAACGTATCAAAACATGGCATACAATTATTGTTACAACCTTTTGCATCCAACAATATTGGCAACGCTCATGGTCTTATGCACGGCTACCTTGCATTCACAAACTCTGGCGGATGCTTTGGGGAGATTCTTCCCTTGAAGCAATATATACTGTCTATATCTAACAGGGAACATGTTTTGGATAGATTCCATACAAACGTTTCTTATAAAATTGGAAGCACCTGAAGGTGATGTAGAGACCACATGAACCTCTAAGGGAGCCCTGTATGGTTCTGAACAACCCTGAGCAACAACTCGGTTATGTCCATAATGGACCTTAAAAATTGCAAATGAGCTCCAGGTTCAACTATATTTTGATTATCCTGTGACATTCTCTTTTTAACTACAGTTTGTTCTTCCTTGCAGTATAAATAATTGTGTTACTGGAAGTATATTACATAGACATATTACACAGATAAATTCTCTAACATGTATGCTTGTGTATCTCCAAACTTTGTGGAGCTCCACCATATTGTTGAAGTACTTGTAGATTTGTTATTCCTGTAAAATAAGTAGGTTAGTGCTTTGAGTACATTATAATCTTGGGCTAGGTTCTGGGTCTATGGGTATCAAGTATGTATTTTGACGTCCAGGCGCCAATATTATTGAGCGCTTTAGTAGTGTAGAGTGCGCCTAAATCTCTGAACCTGTTCTACTGTGGGTCATAGATTTAGCGCTTTCTAGCTAAAAAGCGACAATTCAGGCTCAGGTAAACCACTTTTAAAGTGGTTTACCTGTTCCAGCAGTAATGCGCCTGGATTTGCCATACTAAAGACATAAATGTGTAGAATCATATGGTTGTGGTGTGAAACATCTCTAGAACGCCCCCACATCTTAGACGCATTACAAAGTGCCGCAGGTGCCTGATAATGCGCCTAATTTTGGAGTGCATCGGATTATAAATCTAGAGAACAGGGCTGCAGCAGTTTTTGGGCTGAAAGGACACCAGAATACTGGTACAGCCCCATCCATACATGTCACCTTATGTGTTTTTTCTTGACACTTTATACATCAGCAGATAATTATCAAATGTAGATATTAAATATTCATGTTACCTGAACTATTTCCATGCTCATTTTTAGGCTGTTTACCTGCAAGGCATATTAAGGTATGCAGGCCATAATTAGAATAAGTTACAATGAGTTTTAAAAGTAGAAGCTTACCTGTTTGTGGTTGGTTTTTATTGTAATTATATTGCAATATTTTCTAGATCATTTTACATTTTAAAGTGTCAGGTGGTTTATGCCCCCATCTGAAAACAGGATATGATAAAGGGAGAGAAGCTAAGCTCTGTGATAAAGAGGGTTATATAATTTGGACCAGGATTTCGAAATAAAAAGTAGAGTAAATCATGATAGGACTCCTTAATGGGGTTTTCTCACTATAATGATTAGATTTTAACATATAGTGAAAGGTGAATGAAGACTATTACCAAATATATTGCCGTTTTGATTTTGCTTTGGTTGGGAGATAAAGAAGATTTTATTTCCTCTTAGGGTGCGTTTACACGACAGAGACCAAATACCAGTGGGGAAATACCGACCGCATTTGGTCTTTTTTTGGCATGCAGCGGGACGGCTTTTGTCTGTGGTTTGTGAACTCAACTCTTCCCCCTTTGCACCCACATGTTCATGTTCCGCCCGAAAACCAGGCGTAAGAATGAACATGTTCTAAGTAAAAAAAAGTCCAGCAGAAAATCCATGCAGTGGAGACTGCTGCACGGATTTTCCATTAAAGTCAATGTAAAAGGTTGACAGTCGGTTTACAGACGGCTTTCAAATTCGAAAACCGTCTGTAGATCCGACTAAAAACCTGTGCAGTGGGGACAAGCCCTGAGAGTATACAAGTGTATCTGGTTACTGGAAACCTTTACCTGCTCTCTTATCTCTCATTGCTCCAAGCTGCCATCAGTCGGTCTATTCATGGTGAGTCATTCCCTACAGAGTCTTATCTTTAGCAACAGAGTTTCTTTACTTTAAGGGGTTGTCTCACTACAAGGATTGCTTTTTATGATAAAGATCTTGTAAAAACAAGTCCCTTTGCAATATGTGTCCATTAACAGTGTCCTACCTATTCCTAGATATCGCCTCTTGTATGGGCTGCATCAGCTTCTCAAGTCACTATAGCTACAGACCTGTTCAATCTCTCGTAATAGGCTGCCAGCACTGGTTGCTATAGCTCCAGACCTGGCTTCTATTGCAGCCTAATAGCCAGTACACACGCACCTGAATTCAAAATTAAACCAAGAAAACAGAACTGAGGTAAGATGAGTCAATGTAGTGAGACAACCCCTTTAACTAAAAGAAAAGTTTAGACTCTTTAGAGCTCTGTAGCCTTGTGCACTACACTTAACATATCTCCAATAGTCATGTCACTGTGTCAAGAACAGCTAGGAATGGCCGAGCTGATATGCTATTCACTGCTATAGACCCAACCACTGCCTAACCAGGAAGCATGAGTCTAGAGCTGCCTGTAGCTCTGTGAAATTGCATGATGAGAAAACCCCTTTAAGAGACAGTGGAAGCCTTGCTTACCTCACCTGCATTGATTGACAGCTTCTCCTACTATCAGGAGTCACTCTCATTTTACTGAAAACTCCAGTTCCAAATAATATAAACCTATATATAACAGAGTTCAGCTTCCCTCCTTCTCTCATATCCTGCTCTCAGAGAGGGTAGGAAAAATTACCTGACAGCTTGGCTTCATGGTTAGGTAGAAAAATCCTTGGTGAATGACTACTACAATTTATTCATGGTACAATAGTTTTACTGTATCAAGCATTCTAGTGATGGTAATCTCTAACTGTACCACATGGATTGGTGTTCTGTATAGCATGGCATAGGTTCTCAATTTACAGTACTCAAAGAACATCTTAAGGCCTGTGATATTGACATAAGGAATTGTTCTTTTAATGACTTCTTAAAATGAAAACTTGCAACGAGTTTAGGTTCATATTCCATTTGTTGGGCATTAATGTGTATGGCCGACATGTCAGAATTGGGCTTTGCCATTGTTTTTGTGTATTTTGCGACAAAAATCTGTCGTAGCCCTATTCTATATATGTTAGAACAGCTGTACACAAAAAATAAGGTGCAGTTTGTGCCAGGTATGACAAATTTGAATGCGCCTAAGTTATGTGCCTACAATATGCTATGCTATGCAAGGTCTACCACACGCCAGATTTATGACAGGTTCATACATTGGGATGCACTATACACTTATTTACTGCACCTTAATACTGGTGTGGCGCCTCTTTTCGGACATGTCGCCCTACATCTATTTTTGTAACAGTTAAACTTTTTGATTTCTTTGGACTTCCACTTCATGCTTTGTGCCACAATTTAGTGTATTTTTCATAATTTTGATTATCTTTAAATTCTGTGACAAGTCCTAGCATTCTTTGGTGTTCAAGTCTATGCTAGCCCCTTCTGATCTTTCCAGTGGAGAGAGTAATGATGTCAGATATGGGCTGTTGATGTGCAGATAACATATCTTTTAACTGCTTGCTGTAATGATATGTAGAGTGCATAAAGCAGTAATACTGTTGTCATAAGCCATCATTTATACAGTTCAAATTGCTAGAATATTTTGTCTAAGCTCAACTTCCATTTCACAACTGACCTCTCCTTCTTTGAAGTTCATTCCTGTGTCATAAAATGGTGATTGAATGAGATAATAGATAAACAGAACTGTGTCACAAGAAAGTCTTTTTAGTTCTAAAACATTATTTAACCCCTTAAATGTAAAATGTACAGATAGCAACGTGAGTTTACACACAAATATTGGCATATTTATTCTTCCTTTACAGTACTTGTATTCACATGTACTTTTCAATGTTTATAATATAGACATCAATGTGTGATCTTTGTGGCTAGGTAAGTAGGTGTAACAGTGTTGGTTCTCAGATCTGAAATACAGTAAGGAACACAATTCTCAATTATAGTCAGAACGGAAAATATACAGTTGAAACCAGAAGTTTACATACACTATATAAAAAGACACATCTGCATGTTTTTTTCACTATCTGACATGAATTCAAAATAAACCTTACCCGTTTTTGGTCAATTAGGAACCAAAATGATTTATATTTGCCAAATGCCAGAATGATGAAAGAGAATTTAAGGCATTTTTATTACTTTCCACAAATTCAAACATTTACATACTCTTCATTAGTGTTTGGTATCATTGCCCTTAAACCGTGTGATTTGGGTCAAACATTTTGGATATCCTTCCACAAGCTTCTCACAATAGTTGGTAGGAATTCTAGCCCATTCCTCCAGGATGGGGCCGGACATGGGGGCGCAGCCCATAAGGGGAGGCCCCACATGACCCGGCGCGCCGTACGGAGCATGGGGCGAGGGGGCGGAGTCTGCCACGCGTCGCTCGGAGGAGGGGCCGGCATATAAAGCCGGGCCCCGGGCGGAGCGGGCTCAGTCGCGCGTGTCAGAACAGTGAACAATCCCACCCTCCCGCCCTTAAAACAAGTGGTGGTGTTAATGTAATGGCGGTGGGGGGTTTGGGTGCGGCAGTTTTGGTGGAATACGGTTTGAAGGCATCCATGGTGGTTGAAGTGGCTGATTGTCACAGCGGCTGCGGGTTGGGGTCCTTGGGGTCGGTGGAAATTAGCGGGGGAGTCAGGCTCGGCTTGGCTCCCAGTTTTTCTTGGTTGGACCGGTCTGGCGAAGGTTGGGGCTCCACAGGGCGGTGTCCTTGGGAGCAGGTGACGGAATGGTTAGCCGCCTGAGGTGGCTTGTGGTGCCCTGAAGCCGGGGGTGACGGCTGGGGGCAAACAAACTGCGGAGAGAAAGAGGATGTTTTCTTCTCGCCAGACCCGGGTTGATTGGATCATTGTTTGGCTCCAAGGACCTCAGCCCCAAGTGGGGGTTCTTTTAGTGTTCGGAAAGTTGTTGGGGTGTATTGGATTAGTGCAAATGGGGGTTTGGGGATGGATACTCATTTGCAGGCTAATCAGTTGTTATTTATTTGTTATTTATTTGTGTGTTTAATAAAATGGCTGCTGTGGCCAAATTATCCAATAAAGGTGTCTTGTCTTTATTTAGGAGAATATGGGTGGTAATGGGGTATTGACTACAGCAGAAAGGGTAGGCGTTGCTCAGGGTCATGACAGAGCTGATATAACTGAGCCATGTTTGTAAGTCGTCGTGCTCGCACCTTACTTTTCAGCTTTGCCCATAAATTTCCAATAGGAATGAGATCGGGGCTTTGTGATGGCCACTCCAAAACTTTGACTTGGTTATGCTTAAGCCACTTTGTAACCAGTTTGGCAGTATGCTTCAGGCCATTGTCCATTTGGAAGACCCATATCCGCCCAAGCTTTAACTTCCTGGATGAGGTCTTGAAATGTTGCTTCAGTATTGCCACATAGTCTTCTTTCCTCATGATGCCATCCATTTTTTGAAGAGCATCAGTCCCTCCTGCAGCAATACAACCCAACATGATATCGCCAACCCTGTGTTTCACAGTTGGGATGGTGTTCTTAGGCATTCATGCTTGTCCCTTTTTCCTCCAAACTTAACGATGGTCATTATGGCCAGTTTAATTTTAGGTTTGTCAGACTACAGGACATGTCTCCGAAAATGTAGATCTTTGTTCCTGTGTGCACTTGCAAACATAAATTTGTTTCTTTTGGGGTATTGGCTTCTTCCTGGCAGAGTGACCTTTCAGCCGATGTTGATACAGTACTCGTTTCACTGTGGATAATGACACAATCTTACCAGCTCCAGCAGCATCTTCACAAGGTCTTTTGCTTTTGTTCTTGGATTAATATGCACATGTCGGACCAAAGCACGTTCATCTCTGAGACACAGAACCCGTCTCCTTCCTGAGTGGTATGATAGCTGGACATTCCCATCTTGTTTGTACTTGCGTATAATTGTCTATACAGATGAATGAGGCACCTTTAGGTATCTGGAAATTGCACTCAAGGATGATCCAGACTTGTTCAGGTCCACAATTCACTTTCTGATATCTTGGCTGATTTCTTTAGAATTTCCCTTGATGTTACACACACAAGCTGTCACGGCGCACGTTTCCGCCGTGAAGCAGCAAGGCACAGTAGGGTTAAATCCCTCTAGTCAGTCGACACACCCAGGGAGAAGCCAGGCTGATGAGCTTAGGAGTGACAGCTCAGCTCCTAATCAAGTCAGAGGATGTGTCGCACTGGGTGTGTCAGGCCAATAGAAGGGCCCGGAGGCCGCACCAATCGTCTGCTGGGCCGGGCTCTGGGTTCCTCATTTAAACTCCCTCACTTCTCTCAGTCTTTGCCTGAGAAAGGTTTCCCCTTGCTACTGCCTGTGTTTCCTGTTGGTATTTGATCTCCTGATCTCTGACCTCGGCTCGCTTCCTGACTTCGCCTTTGCCTCCGACTTTGCACTGCGCTCCTGACCGTGTTTGGACCCCGGCTTGCTTTTTGACTATTCTTTTGGCTTACGTTTCTTGGCACATACGTTCCCGTACTGTGACTGACCCGGACTGTTGGACTTTGAGTTTCCCTACAGCCCTGCACTTAGCAGCGTAGGGGCTGTCGTTCAGTTGGGGTCTGCCGCCTAGAGCAGCACGGCAAGTAGGCAGGGACAGTGGGCTTATATATATATATATTATATATATATATATATATATATATATATATATAATATAATATCACACAATGATAGTGAATCATAACTGAAGCACAGGAGAGTTGGATCATTGATATGGCAGTATAATCAGGCACAAAAAAGTACAAAGCTGTGGTGCTAGGGTGGCAATAAGACTGGGTTTCCGTGTTGTCTTAATGCATGCATTTTTATTGCATTTCTCAACTGCATCGAAAATGCATGCATTTAATAAGCGCATCCAAAATGCATGCAGTAAAAAAACATGCATTTTTCAAAATGAAATTTGGGGTAATTAAGAAATGCACGCTTTTTTTTTGCTTGTGCTTTTGCTGCAGTTGAAAAATGCAATAAAATGTAACATGTGGACCCAGTCTAAGGGGGATGTTCACACAAAATATGTTTTACATTGACATCAATGTAAATCACACTGAGCATTGTTAGATACATGTTTGGGTCCGTTTTGGGTCCGAAAAAAATATCCAAACACGCATCTAAAAAACGCTGTGTGAACATTCTCTAAGTGTGACTGGCCTAAAAACAATCACTAGAAAACACAATAATAAGCAAAGCTGAAATAAGCAAGACTCTTGCTAGCAATGTGGTTAATTCTATAAAGTTTAACTATGGTGTCCAGACTAAATCCAGTTAAAGGGGCGTTCCAATGACCATACTTCCGCATTACAGGTCAGCTCATAGCTAGCCATAAGCCAACTGTGTTGCAGAATGAGGAGGATGCCACTTGCTGTTGTCTTTCCCATTCTTTTTTATTGGAGTTCAAAATATAGTCGAGTAAGCAGGCGCTACCCTCATCATTCTGTAACTGTTTTATAGTTTTATTCAATCACAGGCTTGTTTCTACCCCAAAGAATCACTTATGAACTGCCTATGTTCAGCAATGAAAGACTGACCTCTTTATATGGATTGCTATAAATGGAAACAACAAGAGATATCCCATTTTTCTTCCCTGAATATCTAAGAAATATGAGGGTGTCAGGTTAGCAGTGGAATAGATAGTCAAGCCAATAGAGTGTGAGAAAATCACAGTATTGTATTGCAATATATCTTGATAATAACCCCCCCCCAAAAAAAACATATTTTACTGCACACCTCTTAGTGCCTTATATGATTTTTTTTCTTTTATTAACTTTTTTAACTGATGTGATTGCTTTTATTATGTTTTTATAAAATGTGCTCAAAAGATGTTCATGCAATTGTATTGATATGTGTTTGAAAAATATTGAGACCTTATGCACATGACTGTATAATGGCTCTTCATGTTGTAGTGAGGTATACTAGAAGACACGTAAAAGTGTATGGGACCATACACAGATGTAGCATTAAAGATAATGCGCGGCAAAAAAGTTACCTCAATTTTTTCAATGGCCTTTGTTCTCATCTAAGAATAGATAATACACAAAGACATAGGACGACATGTATGAACGGGGCTGTTCCAGATATCTGGTGTCTTTACAGCCTGATATCAGACACAGACCCATTCATACATTTTTAAATCTCCCGCACGCCACTCCCTGGCGGGGCGGGAGGCGGGGCGCACTAGAACCGTAGCGAAGCTATGCGTTACAGCTGGAACAGGTATACCACTTTGAAGGAACCAGGTTTGAGCCAGAACTGTCACCCGAGCGCTAGAATGCACCTGATCTATGACCTGCTGTAGAGCCGGATCGTAAGTCAGGCACATTCTACACTAATGGTAGGCACATGTTAACGCCACATTTATTACATGTCGCCCATAATATTAAGGTCAAGCTAAACTTTGCTATGTCTGCCCTACTGCTGTATGTCTCTATTTTAATATGAAGAATGAAAGTGCTCGAAGAAAAGGGGAAGGGGGAAAAAAAGAAGAACAGTGTAATCCTTGTGTAGTATATTGGACATTACAATGTAATGTACCATATAAAATACTGGGGAGCCTTAAAGAAATTCTTTATGCAGTAAAGCTGAAAAAGCAAAATTTTTCACAAAACTTTTAGGGTGCTAATTGAATGACATAAATGACGTTATATTTATTCTGCAGGTCGGTACGATTTTGGTGATACCAAATTTAGTTCTTGTTATTTTTTACTACTAAAAAGAAAATTATTTGCATCGCTACTTTCTTTAACCACTAACTTTTTAGTTTTTCTTCAGTAGAGCTGTATGATTGCTCTTTTTTTGCGGAGCAACATCTAGATTTTATTGATAAAAATCCTTCTGTGTTTGTTTTTTTAGGGAGTTCAACATACATAATGAAAAACATGAATTTTTTCTATACTAGGGGCAACATGTATGAAAACTGTTTAGGTCTAAAACTCACTTTTTTGCCCATAGAAAACCCAGGCAAAAAGTGGTTTTGACCTAAACATTTTCATACATGTGGCCCTAGATTTTTATGGATGAACTGATACCTATAATATTATTTTTTTATATCATAGATGGGAAAAGAACATGTGATTGCTTGATCACTTGTACTATATACTGCAAAACTGATCTACCACAGTCACGTTTACCACAGCATCCCGGCAATCCCGGCCACTAGTATTGGGTACTAGTGATGAGCGATTACATCGACTATCGTCTTCGGGTCGATATCGGCAATTATCAAGACGATTCCGATAGTCGATAATAGATTATCGCCGATCCCCATTAAAGTCTATGGGAGGGGAAACCCAACACCTTCATTCTTACCCCAAAACAGGGCTGGAGACGCTGGAATTAGCATCCACAACAGTCAAATGGATACGTGCTTACATCTTAGGCAACACACTTAGGTTATAAAAAAGCCACAGAAAAGAAGTCACACCCCATTCACTATCCCTGCTTGTACCACAGCATGCCCCTTTTAAACCTGCATGACCCACAAATTAAAATGTGCCAGAAGGCAGTATGATTTGAACCATCATTTTACTTGAACTGGACATTGACTATACCTGTCCTGGAACAGGAGCAGCCTGACCCTTAAACCTATCTGACCCACAGATTTAAAAAGTGCCGGAAAAAGGAGTCTTTAAAACCACCATTTTAGTTTCACTGGAGTAGACTACCCTGTCCGTACCACACCATGAGCCCCCAAACCTGCATGCCCCCCAGATTTAAAAAGTGCCAGAAAAGGATCTTTCAACCATCATTTTAGTTGAAACTGGACATTGACTATCCCTGTCCTGGGCCACAGCATGAGCTCCAAACCTGCAATGACCCCCCGATTAAAAGTGCCAGAAAAAAGGAGTCTTTCAACCATCATTTTAGTTGAACTGGACATTGACTATACCTGTCCTGGGTAACCCACATCTGTTTAAGTCTTCCGTACCTTCCTTGTACAATTCAGAGGAATATTTGTACAACTATTTTGTGCATGCCAGGTTTTTTTGTAGTTTAATTCTAGAAAACACATTTTTAAAATAGGATGGAATCCCACCACATCTTTGTTTCTCTTTTTTTTTAAAAAAGTATTAAATGGGTTGTCTCACTTACAGGGATTTCTTGCATGCGTGTTGTCGTCAGCACTGGAAGGGGCACCTTCTCTGTACCTCTATCTCCATGTCCTACCCCCCTCTTTGCTCACTTACCACCTGCATTTGCTCCATGTTCAGAAAGATAAAAATTTAAGATGGTATGGGAAAAGTTTTTGACAGTTTTATTAAAAGACGGAAAAATCACAGCTATTCTTTAAATCCCTCTAATTTCCTACAGCCAACTAGGATTAGAAACTGAAATGTTTCTAGCAATACCTGTGAAATGGGGGTCTGGTGGAAGAACCGTAAGACAAAATCAACAGTGTTCTTCTTCAGTCTCAGGGATTTTCAAAATGCCCTAGGACTAGGAATTGATAGTTTTCAACAAAATATCATACAAGTGCGCTATTGCGCCAAACTGAGATTCAACGAGCGCAATAAAACTATTCAGAAGTTACACGAATGAGAAATTGCGTTTTTTGCAGCAATGACAAACGAGAACAGTTGCTAGAAAATTTTAATATCAGAATTGTCTTACAACGTGGCTATTTGAAAAAACTAGGGCCGCACCACGTGCAATACAGCTATTTAAAAATTATACGGATAACAAACGGTGGTTTTTGCACCTATAAATACACCTGCGTTGACTACAAAATTGCTGTTTTCAAATTTAAGTGCAAGGTGGCTTTATGAACAAAATTGGGCCGCACCAAAGTAAAAAAAAACACCAATTTGAAATATATACAGATAATAAAAGGTGTTTTTTTTTGCACCTATAAATACACCTGCGGTGACTACAAAATTGCTGTATTCAAATTTAAGTGCAAGGTGGCTCTATGAACAAAACTGGGCCGCACCAAAGTAAAAAAAAAACACCTATTTGAAATGTATACGGATAATAAAAGGTGGTTTTTGCACCTATAAATACACCTGCGGTGACTACAAAATTGCTGTATTCAAATTTAAGTGCAAGGTGGGGCTATGAACAAAACTGGGCCACACCAAAGTAAAAAAAACACCTATTTGAAATGTATACGGATAATAAAAGGTGGTTTTTGCACCTATAAATACACCTGCGGTGACTACAAAATTGCTGTATTCTATTGTAAGAACACAGTGGGTCTTTGAACAAAACTGAGCTGCACCAAAGTGAAAAAAAACCTAATTAAATCGTGTACAGATAATAAAAGGTGAGTTTTGCACCTATCAAATACACCTGCAGTTACTAGAAAAGATCTGTATCCTAATATAAGTACAGGCTGCACAAAATACAAGCTAATATTTCACCAAAAACTGGCCAAAAACTGTTAATAAAAACCCATTTCAATGCAGGGTCAAAGCAAAGTCTGGGCAGCACAATTATCCACTCTCGTTTCAAAAGCCTGCCTGCCTGCCCGCCTGTCTGTCTGTGTTCGCCCGCACCCCAGACCCCCACGACTGTACAGCACTAGATGCTCCTTTAAAATTCTCAGCCTAAGTAGCTAAAAAACTGAAAATCTCTAATCTACCTAAGTTCTAATGTTCACAGCTAAAAACATAGTTGTCTGTGTAAACAAAGAGAATAGTTTCGCTGAGCTGTTTTGAGAGAGACCGAGCACACGTCCTGCTCTTATGAGACACAGACACACACTGATCATGAACAGGAAGGGCTGTTCTATGTAAAACGAGGTCATGTGATTTTCCAGCCAATCACAACCATACACATCCCAGTCATGACGTCGCACACCCAGCTCACCCTGCTCTATTCTCTAAGCTGATTTGCTGGCCGCCAAAATGACAGGAAGCACCGAAAATGGCGCGAATTAACCTAAATTATCGCGTGATCGAACAAATCCGATCAACATAAAAACCGTGCCAATTTCAACTTTGTCGATAATAATCGCTCAACACTATTTGGTACAAATACCTAATACCCACCGTGCACTCGGCAGGTTCAGCGAGTGAGTACTCCATACCTTCATAGATCTGCCAGAATGTACCCATATATTCTGGTGCACTAAGGAGTTAAATCAAAAATGGAATGCTGACAGGGGAGCAGATTTATCAATGCAGTCTAACTCTTAGACAGTGTAAAGTTAGTCTAGACCAGACCTGGGAAAAGTACGGCCCGCGGGCCGCATACGGCCCTCTAGCTCGTCGGATGGGGCCCGCGGCGTACGACGCACGGGTCTGCTAATAGTAGCGCTGACAGCCGCCGCCGCCGGGTATTGCTGAGAGGCCGCCGCGGGCCGTCAGCGCTACTATTACTGGTGAATTAGGCAGCGACGCGATGAACTCTGCTCACCGCGCCGCTGCCTCTCCTCGGCACACACAGTAATGACTCTGTGTGGGCCCAGGAGCTGACGGAGGAGCGTCCGGGCGGCATGACGTCATCACGCCCACCAGCCCGGGAAGCTCCTCGGATAGAAGATGAGCACGCTCGGCCGGGAAGGAGGTAAGCCAAGGTGAGTATTAGTGTTTGTTATTTTTAATTTTGGCCATAAAACTATATACCTGTCTGGGGACACACCTAACTATCTATATACCTGCCTGGGAACACACCTAACTATATATCTGCCTGGGGACACACCTAACTATCTATATACCTGCCTGGGAACACACCTAACTATATATCTGCCTGGGGACACACCTAACTATCTATATACCTGCCTGGGAACACACCTAACTATATATCTGCCTGGGGACACACCTAACTATCTATATACCTGCCTGGGGACACACCTAACTATCTCTATACCTGCCTGGGGACACACCTAACTATCTATATACCTGCCTGGGGACACACCTAACTATCTCTATACCTGCCTGGGGACACACCTAACTATCTCTATACCTGCCTGGGGACACACCTAACTATCTATATACCTGCCTGGGGACACACCTAACTATCTCTATACCTGCCTGGGGACACACCTAACTATCTCTATATATCTGCCTGGGGACACACCTAACTATCTCTATACCTGCCTGGGGACACACCTAACTATCTCTATACCTGCCTGGGGACACACCAAACTAAATAAATACCTGCCTGGGGACACAACAAACTAAATACCTGCCTGTATGGAAACCTAACTATCTAGATACCTGCCTGGGGACACACAAAACTATATACCTGCCTGGAGACACACCTAACTATCTATCTATCTGCCTGGGGACACACCTAACTATCTTCCTGCCTGGGGACACACCTAACTATCTTCCTGCCTGGGGACACACCTAACTATCTTCCTGCCTGGAGACACACCTAACTATCTATATATCTGCCTGGGGACACACCTGGCTATATACCTGCCTGGGGACACTCCTAACTATCTCTATACCTGCCTGGGGACACACCTAACTATTTCTATACCTGCCTGGGGACACACCTAACTATCTCTATACCTGCCTGTGAGGAGCCCTAATTATATACCTGCCTGTGGGAAGACCTAACTATATACCTGCCTGTGGGAAGCCCTAACTATATACCTGCCTGTGTGGAGCTTTAACTATATACCTGCCTGTATGGAGACCTAACTAGCTATATACCTGCCTGTGTGAAGCTTTAACTATATACCTGCCTGTATGGAGCCCTAACTAACTAGATACCTGTCTGAGGGGATCTGTACCTATCTATATACCTGCCTGAAGGGAGCTATACCTATCTATATACTTGCCTGAGGGGAGCTGTAACTATATATATTCTTGCCTCAGGGGAGATGTACCTATCTATATACCAGCCTGAGGGGAGCTATACCTATCTATATACCTGCCTGAAGGGAGCTATACCTATCTATATACCTGCCTGAAGGGAGCTATACCTATCTATATACTTGCCTGAGGGGAGTTATATCTATCTATATACCTGCATGAGGGGAGCTGTACCTATCTATTTACCTGCCTGAGGGGGAGCTGTACCTATCTATATACCTGCCTGAGGGGAGCTGTACCTATCTATATACCTGCCTGTGGGTAGCTTTAACTATCTATATACCTGCATGTAGAGAGCTGTATCTATATACCTGCCTGCCTGCTGGTACATATATCTATATACCTGACTGAGGGGAGCTGTATATACCTGCCAGACTGGGGGGACATACATCTACATACCTACCTTACTGAGGAGAGCTGTATATACCTGCCTTACTGTGTACCATCAGTATATATGCAGGTATATAGATACAACCCCCGGAAAGTTTCCACAAAGATAATCCCCCAAAAACGTAATTTTCCCCGTTCATCCTATGTATTTATTAGTCCGGCCCCCCAAAACCATCGCACTTTCTCATGCGGCCCCATGGGAAAATTAATTGGCCATCCCTGGTCTAGACAGTCTTACAATGCGGCACATTTATCATAGTGTTAATAAATCTGGTGCATGTAGAACTGTCTAGTCTAACCCTAACACCTTTTAAAAGTTGGCTTACTTTATGCCACTAACAGTGACACTGTTTTGGCGCACTTTCTTGGTGCACAACATCACATGCTAAACCACAACATTTTCCATTCAGCCATAGCATTTTATCAAGGTCCTCCCTCCTTTTTGTCAGACAAAGTGCAGAAGTGGCTGAAACATATAATAAATATGATGTAAAGCATGTACAGCAAAATCTGGCACACCTGCCTTGATAAATGTGTCCCAGCCTGCTTTGTATGCCACAATGCACACTTCATCAGGTCATTGCAGAACACAATGGATATAAATACAATGTTTGAATATCGCAAAAGGCGCTAAAATGTGATATCATCAACAGCCGTACGTGA
Organism: Phyllomedusa bahiana; assembly: GCA_025379985.1. Taxonomy (NCBI): domain Eukaryota; kingdom Metazoa; phylum Chordata; class Amphibia; order Anura; family Hylidae; genus Phyllomedusa; species Phyllomedusa bahiana. The sequence continues at coordinate 19,433 of JAODAL010033236.1, read as the reverse complement.
TATATAAAATACAGAACCTTTTATCTTGATCTCATACCAAGGCTTATTTTATTACATTCTTTGTTTTTTCACCTACAGGTAATGCTGTATAATAGTTTGAGAGTATAGAATTATACAGAGGTACCATGGGAGGAGCATATGGAGTGCTTAGGACTTTGAAAGCCATGAGAATTTCATGTACCACCACTTAGAATTCATGCAAATGGTTTTGTTGTTTGCATGAGGCCTTAACACTATCTTTTATAATTACAGTAAAAGCAACATAAGATTATACAATTACAACTTTATCGCACATTATTTTCAGTTGAAACCAGAAGTTTACATTCACTGTATAAAAAGACACATATGCATGTTTTTCTCACTATCTGACATGAAATCAGAACAAACCTTACCTATTTTAGGTCAATTAGGATTACCAAAATTATTTATATTTGCCAAATGCCAGAATAATGAGACAGATAATTTTAAGGCATTTTATTACTTTCTGCAGAGTCAAAAGTTTACATACACTAGGATTACTATGCCTTTAAACAATTTGGGACAGCCCGTATGATGATGTCATGTCTTTGGAAGCTTCCGATTAGCAACATCTGAGTTAATTAGAGACACACCTGTGGATGTATATTAGCGCACACCAGAAACACACTGCTTCTGTGTGTAACATCATGGGAAAGTCTAAAGAAATCAGCCAAGATATCAGGAAGAGAATTGTGGACTTGCACAAGTCTGGATCATCCATGGGTGCAATTTCCAGATACCTGAAGGTGCCTAGTTCATCTGTACAAACAATTATATGCAAGTACAAACAAGATGGGAATGTCCAACTATCATACTGCTCAGGAAGGATACGGGTTCTCTGTCTCATAAATGAGCATGCTTTGGTCTGACATGTGTATATCAACCCAAGAACAAAAGCAAAAGACCTTGTGAAGCTGCTGGTGGAAGCTGGTAAGATCGTGTCATTATCCACAGTGAAATGAGTACTGCATCAACATGGGCTGAAAGACCACTCTGCCAGGCACCAAGAACATTTTGGAGACATGTCCTCTGGTCTGACGAACTAAAATTGAACTGTTTGGCCATAATGACCATTTTTACGTTTGGAGGAAAAAGAGAGAAGCTTGGAAGTCTAAGAACACCATCCCAACTGTGAAACACGGGGGTGGCAGTATCATGTTGTGGGGTTGTTTTGCTGAAGGAGAGACTGGTGTACTTCACAAAATAGATGGCATCATGAGGAAAGAAGATTATGTGGCAATCCTGAAGCAGCGTCTCAAGACATTAGCCAGGAAGTTAAAGCTTGGGTGGAAATGGATCTTCCAAATGGACAATGACCCGAAGCATACTGCCAAATTGGTCAAAAAGTGGCTTAAGGATACCCAAGTCAATGTTTTGAAGTGGCCATCACAAAACCCTGATCTCAATCCTATTGAAAATGTATGGGCAAGGCTTGTGGAAGGAAATCCAAAATATTTGACCCAAGACATTCAGTTTAAGGGCAAAGCTGCCAAATACTAATGAAATGTAGGTAAATTTTTGCAGAAAGTAATAAAAATTTCTTTAAAATTTCACTCTTTCTCAATATTCTGTCATTTGGTAAATAGAAATAATTTTAGTAATCCTAATTGACCTAAAACAGGTGAGGTTTATTCTAATTTCATGTCAGATAGTGAGAAAAACAGGCATATGTGACTTTTTAAATAGTGTATGTAAATTTCTGGTTTCAACTGTACCATGTAAAAATTTGTGAATAAATTAAATTTTTTTTCCTTTTTAATTATCCGGTTTTGCCCTAAGTCATGCTGAAATCATAAAACGTTATTTAAAACAACATGAAAATGGGTAAAAAGTCTGAAATTAAATAAGATGATAAAACACCATAAAAAAAAATTTAAAAAATTAAGAAAAATGTCTTAGCTGTCGGGGGTTAAATGACAGAAATGTGGAGATAATTTTTTTTCTTTTACAAAGTGAAGTACCTCCCAACCCGGGCGGAGAAAAGGGCTCTTCCGGGAACCAGGTGGATCAGCAAGTGCTTTAGTTATTTTGACAGATCCCTGTGATATGACGATCCCCCTGGTTTCCGGGTTCCAAAAAAAGTACCCCCCGGGGGGGTTCCGAGGAATATGGAAAAAGCCCAGGGCAATTAAATAACTGTTTAATCAAGCCTGAAAAGGATGTGAAGATGTCTATTGTCTGATAACCTTGCAATACACAGAAAGTAAAAGATTATTTTTGAAGCCCTAAGAAAAGCAAAACTTGTAAAACAAAATGGGTTTGCTTTGTTTTCCCCAAATATTAACATATAAAAAATTTGCTAACGGCGAAATGTCCAAATTATTTATGTGTTGTTTTTTTATATATCATATTGATTGTAATTACAGTGGTGTCCAAAGTCTTGCATCTTTCTCTGTATGTTACAAATCGTGAAACTATGTCAGAGCTGAATTGATTAAAATGAGTTATTAATAACCGGATGGTTTTATGCATGGTAAAATTTTAAGGGGAGGGTGGCCATATCTGTGAAAAATGTTTGCAAAACAGGGGTTTTTCTTTCATCTCTTTTTTCAAACAAAAACATGGCCAAACCAAAAAACAGGGTCAATTTTTTTTATCTGAAAAAAGTTGCCTGTGACATCTAATTAAAAAATATCATAAGCGGGCCACCTAAACATTTTCCACACTTTTCAAATATCAGTTTTAGTCTGTAAGGCCGAAAAAAGACAGACCCATCCAGTTAGCCCCATTTTGCAAAAGGTTGCTAAATGCGATCCCGAGGAAGGCAAAAAAACCCAAGATTTGAAGCCAATTGTCCCCCATTTTGGGAAAAAATTATTTCCCTTTTAATCTGGCAATCGGAAAAAATCCTTTGGATCATGACCCTACCAGAATCCTAACACTATCTTTTATATTTTTACGCCCCATAAATGCATCCAAAAACCTTTTTTAACTTGTTATTTGGGTTTTCCATGACAATTCCCCTGGCAGGTGTTCCCTCCCACGCTCTAACAGAAAAAAACCCTTTCTATGTTTATGTAGAAATTTTTGTTCCTAAGACTTTAGAAAAAATGCCCCTTGTTCCAGATACGGGCCCTTTTTTTATAAATAAATTTTGAGAGGTTTCTATATTGCCCTTTTAATGTATTTAAACATATTTATCATTGCCCCAAAACCCGGGTCTTGTCTTAAAAAAATAACCCTAATCTTGCAAATCTTTGGGTTTATCGTAGTCCACCCAGTCCCTTCTATTATTTTTGTTCCCCCGCCTTTGTACCTGTTCAAGCTCTACAATGTTTTTCCCTGTGCATGGTGAAAAAACCCTGTACAAAATATTCCTGTGTGGTCAAACCCAGTGACTTGTTAATGGGGGAAAATTTTCCCATTTTGTAAAATTATCCCCCTTTTTATACACCCCCAGATCCTTTATTTGCCTTGGCAGCTGTGCCTGACACGGGCCCTACTACTTTTTAAGTTTACTGCCCAAACCGGGAAACCCCAAGCCCTTCCCCATTTTCAATTTTCCCCAAAGCTTTTTTCCCAAATTTAACATGTAACCCAGGTAAGGGAAATTTTTCCTCCCATGTGCAAAATTTTGAATTTATCTGTGTTAAACCCATCTGCCACTTCTCTCCCCAAGGCCTCCCTTATCCAGTTTCCCTTTGTTTTTAACCCCATTTTTTTACCAATGCATCCCCAAACATTTGATTAGGATGGGGCGAATTGATTCTAACGAAGTGGAATTCTTTTAGAATTTAAAGGAAAAAATTTGATTCTAAACAAAAGTCGAAGTTTGGGGTTAATTCGCGGGAAACGAAGTGTTTTTTTTAATTTTTAAAAAATGGCTTGCAAAAGACAGGGGTTTTACATGGGGCAAAGCATCGGGGAAGGAAGGGGGGCTTTGGGCCTACTGAAAAAGGGGCAGAGATGAAGCCATTCAGGGACCGGGGGGGGTTTTTCTTTTGCGTCACCGCCTTTTTAAAAGGGCCCGGGGCGCGACGCTGGGAGCTCATCCCGTTTCCTGTACTGGTGGGGAAGGTGCGGGCCCGCTGTTTGCTTTTTAATATCTCTCACAAAAGAGTCATTTTAATCCCAGCGATTTTTGTGGGGGGTCAAAGCTTGTTTCGAGACTGTTCTCTTACTTTTCTAATTCTGTTTTTGTGGGGTTTTGGGAAAACTGTAGCCCAGTGTGCGTCCAATGAAAGCTGCATATACTTTTTAATGCTATTGCTCAGTTTTTCCCCGGGCCTTTGGGAATTTCCCAAAAGGGGTTATCTATGCCTTTTTCTGTTGTTTTCCCTTTTAAAAAAAACAGCGTTTTTACAACCCTAATACCCACTTAATTTTTTGGTTGCTAAATTTCTTTTGCGCAATTTAGATCAAGGGGTTTAATTAAGCGGTTTTTCGCTGTTGGGGGTCACTAAAAAAAAAACGTTTTTTTCCCGCCAAAAAAGCAATTTTAACCTTTTGCAAAATTCAAAACCCAAAGGTTAATTACAATTTTTTTCTGTTTTTCTTTTCCGTAAAATACACCCCTTTTTTAACACGCTACAAAGTGGTAATTGTTGGCAGATATTTCTTTTGCGAAATTTAGATCCGGGGGTTTAAATTTAGCGTTTTTTTGCTGTTGTGGTCACTAAAAGAAATGTTTTTTTTCCCGCCAAAAAAAGAAATTTTGCCTGTAGCTTTAATTCATAACCAAAGGTTATTTAAAAGTTTTTCTGTTGTTCTTTCCGAAAAAATTACAGCCATTTTAACACGCTTACAAAGCTGGTAATTGTTGGCAGCATATTTCTTTTCCCGAAATTTTTAAATTTCCAGGGGGTTAAATTTAAGCGTTGTTTTGCTGTTTTTTTGGGCCCTTTAAAAGAAACTTTTTTTTTCACCCCCAAAGAAGCAATTTTCCCCGGGTAGCAAAATTTCTTTCCCGGGAAGGGTTAATTAAAAGTTTTTCTGTTTTTCTTCCCGTAAAAAACACGGCATTTTAAAACGCTAAAAAGTGGTAATTGTTGGAAAGCTTATTTTTTTTGCGAAATTTTTGATCCGGGGGTTTTAATTAAGCGTTGTTTTTGCTGTTGTGGTCAAAAAAAGAAACGTTCTTTTTCACCGCCAAAAAAACCCATTTTTGGCCTTTGAAAATTCTTTCCAAAGGGTTAATTAAAAGGTTTTTTGTTGTTCTGTTACCGTAAAAATAAAAGGCTTTTTTAACAGGGTTTACCAGGGTTTGGAAATTTTTTGGCTGCTCTTTTTTTTGCGCAATTTGGGTTTCGGGGGTTTTAATTTAAAAGGTTGTTCTGCGTTGTGGTCACAAAAAAAGAACTTTCTTTTTAAAACCCCCAAAGAACAATTTTTGCCTTTTGGAAATAATTCATATCAAAGGGTTTAAATTTTCAGTTTTTCTTTTTGTTTTTGGTACCGAAAATTTAAAACGGCTTTTTAAACACGTTTAAAAAGCTGGTAATTTTTTGGGGCTGTCTTTTTCTTTTGGGGAATTTAGACCGGGGGGTTTAATTAAGCGTTGTTCTGCTGTTGTGGTTACTAAAAAGAAATGTTTTTTTTTAATCCCCCAAAAAAAAGAAATTTTGCCTGTAGCATAATTATTTCCAAAGGGTTAAATTTTAAGGTGTTTGTGTTTTTAAATTCATTTAAAATAACAGTTTTTTTTTAAAGGCAATACAAGTAAAATTTTTTCCCTGGCCTTTTTTTGGAGCAAAATTTATACCCCAAGGGAACCCAAGTTTTATTTGGGTTCATTTGGAGTCAAAAAAGGGGGTTTGTGTATTTATCATATACAGATATCTTCAAAACAGTGTTGCATTTTAAAAACAAACAGTTTGTCAGACAGAGGGGGTGGAAAGGGCCCCCTCCCCCCCTGTGAGTGGCAGGGGCCCACAAACATTCCGGAGCGGGACCCAGGTCGCAGCACAGAAAAAGGGACGTCCCCAGAAGGGTTAATGGGTTTAAGGGGCCAGAAACTGCCCGTTTTGTCATCTAGGGGCCCGGTGTGCTGACCAGCCAAACCCCAAGGGTTCTTGATTGGTTGACAAGGTCTTTTCCCCTTTCTCCCGGGATGAATCAGACTTTCCCCACCCAAAAAAAAGTCGGTGGGAACGTTCGGGACAAAAAACCCCCTTGGGTTGGGCCCAGGGCCCCCCGGGAGCAGGTCAGGGGCCCCTCATTTGGTCCTAAAAACCGCCTCTGCCCCACCGGTTCCCTACCCAAAGGATCCTCCCCCCCTTTGTGGTCTGGGCTCGCCCCAAATATATAGCGAGGTTGAAAAATTTGAGGGGGGGCAACCCGCAGCCACTTGGCAGCGAAGAAAAGGGGGCCCAATATTCCCCTGCTTCTTGCAGTAGGCGGAAAAGTTTTAGTTTATGGGGAGTGGCATGGGAGGTCATTTTGGTGGGGGGTTTCAGCCTCTGCATACCAAGCCGGTGAGGGTACAGCAGTGACGTTTGAAAACCCCCAAATTGTTGATAAAGTAGCCGACCACACTTGAGGGGCCGGGTTGAAGCAAGGGCCCTTTATCACATCAGGAGGAAAAAGGGCATCAGCTTGCGCGGCACAGCAGCAAGTGGGTTGTGTGGCCGTGGTCCGCAGGGTAGCAGCAGGTGGGTCAGGAGCCAAAACGGGCCCCCCGAGGTTTGAAAAACCCCGCTTCGCAGGTCCAAAAAAGTTGTGGCACAAGGGCTCAGTGAGGGAAACGGGGGAACAGTAGTCACCAGTTGGGGGGGTTTTTGGCCCCGGTTTTAAAAACAGATACCGGCGGTTGTGGCCGTTCTTTGCCCAAGACCCCCCGGGGAAGCCGTATTGGGGGTTTTTGTTTTTAAATTTTGAGGGCAAAGAAAGGGTTTAAGGGGGGCCTTGTAACCCTTTTGACCCCCCGGGCCCCCCCGTTTAAAACCCTTTCCGCTTTCCATCCCGGGGGCCTGGGAAAAAAAGTGGGGGTCAGATGGGAGGGGTTCCCTTCCCGCCGCCGCCTGAGCAGCCCGCAGCGGCCCAGTGGCACGGCCCCGCCTATTTCAGCCAGTCAAAGGGTCCCCCAACCTCTGCAGAAGGGAGCTGTTTTCTTTGCCCTTTATTTTTCCCCGGGCCAAAAGCTCCTGTTTCCCCATAAAAGGGTGGAACCAGCGTTTGACGATTGGAGTGGGATTTAAAAAGACCAAAAAGAAAGCGTCCAACCTTTCCTTTAAAAATTTAAGCGACCAAAGCTCCTGTTTCCAAAATTGTTTGGGAATGCAGTTTTCCCCCCCTTTTTTAAAAATGGGGGACCCCTTTTCACCGTTTTTAAAAGAAAATAATGGTTGTGCCCCAGCCGAGATGGATTAGTTCCAAGCCGTTAAATTTTTTTCCAAAAAAACCAGTACCGCACATTAATAAAATTTTGGGAGAAAAGAAAAGGGGGGCCAGTCCTTGAGTTATCGGTTTGTTCCAAGGTGCACGGGGAAACGGGGACGTTTGGAGCTGTAAAATACAGGGCAAAGGGGGCCCGTACATGCTTTTAAAAGGGCCCATGGGGGTGGAATGGTTGGGGTTTTCCCGCCCCAGGCCCAAAACCCCAACCCAATTTTTGGGAAAGGGGGGACGCCGCTTTTTTCCCCCACGTTTCAAAATGCGGGCTTCCCCGGGGCCAATGTCCGCCCCCCCTCCTTCCCTTCCCCCCACCACCTCCATCTCAGCCTCCAAAGTACCTGCTCCATCTTTCCCAGTGTTGGGCACAGCCCTTTTATGCCCGGGTTTCACCCGGGTTTTTCCTTTGGGGGAACGAAGTCACACAGGGGAGGAAACTGCTCCGCGAAATGCCCGCAAGAAATCGTTTTGTGGCTTTCTCCGCGCCAACTTCAAAACGGGAAACCTTTGGTTTTCGGGGGAAATTGGGGAAATAATATGGTGTCCAAGCTGCAACCCGAGCAGGGAATTTGGTTTTAAAGGCCCTGCATGGCGCACGTGTTCAATCTGGGTTTTTTTAAATAGTTCCCGAAGTCTTCCACCGATTTTCAGAAGATTCGAAAAAAGGTCAAAGGAAAATGGGAAGCACTTTATTTCCCTTCCTTCAAAAGGGCCAAAGGGAAAAACCTCCCCAGTTGCAGGGGCAGAAAAGGCCTCCCCCTACACCTTTATATGTGATTGGGTTTTCCCCCCGTTGGAAAACCAGCCTTTCACATGTTGGACCGAAATGTATGAACAGGGGAAAAGGCCCCTTAACGATTTATTGATGGTTTCAGGCGGACAGGAGTATCCCCTGGTAACTTTGATGTCACCCCAGTGGCGCTCAGTGTGCACCTGCTTTTTGGGAGGCCCTTCGAGGAGGCCAGTTATTTGTCATCCCCGGCTACGGGGGGGAAAAAAGTCATTTCCACTCTTTTGTCCTGGAACAGATGCTGAAAAATTCTGTCGGGGGGGGGACTGGAGACGTGGCGACTACTTCTCGCGCCACTTGAGTCCGGTGGGATAAAATGGGGAGGAGGGGGGGGGACATTGGAGCAAAAGATTGTCTGGGAAATGTGGATTTTCTCCCCGGTGAAAGAGAGGTGGCGGAGCAGCTGGGGAGGTAGTGGAGATGAAAAAGACGAGGCAGAGGCCCGAAAGCACCATGGCATATACAGTGGAGATGAAGGCAGGGGCCCCTCGGTGTCACTTGGCAGGGGCCCGCAGCATGGATTTGCCGGCTTTGTGACGCAGAATAGTCCCATCCGGAAGGGGGGGATGATTCTGTCTCCACCCTTTTGGCCCCTCGCTCCCGGTCCCCAAATGGGAGCCTTTTTCCAAGCTGCTGAGGGGAGGACAAAACTAAAATATATAGGGAAATCCTCCGTGGTCAGTTGGCCGTGCCTATGTGCGGATGTCCCTCCTCTGACAGGTCTGACGGGGGCTTTTCAGCGTCAGTACTACTGCGCGGTGCTGGGGGAAGGTGGGGGGTTTGAGCTGTACCAGCTCCATCGCAGAACTAAATTGGAGTCACTGATGAAGGGGTTCCTTCACCCCCTGTGAGGGGGGGGGCTCGCCGCAGCCGCAGGGCTGGGCAGACCCTGAAAACCCACAGGTGGTGGCTAAATTGGACAGCACTTGCCACCCCAGTTAGAAGATCCCCTGGACTTGGGCAGCCAAACTGGAGTGTGGCCGCAACTTTGGGTTTGAAATGGAAAAAGCTGTCCCGCCGGCCGTATGTGGGCATAGAGCGGGTGTTAGTGCGGAGGGGGCCTTCTTACCCAAAGGGAAACCCCCCTTTCACGGGGGAAAAGTGGAACGACTGCCTTTGTCAAATGAAAAAGGGTTTGGGTGGCCGGATTTCCCAAAACCAAAGCCCAGGCGCAGACTACATCAGCCCTGACGCCCAAACCCAAAAATGTGAGAAATGGTCTGGGTTCAAAATACCTGCCTTGCCCCTTTTTCTGATGCCGCCACCCCTGAGCACCCATCTGCTGCCAGTTTCTCCCTGCCTACCCCATCTTTCCAGGGGGGCGGTATTGCCACCCACCTCACACCTCATTTGCTATGCTCATGCGTGTTTGGTGCCGTGCATCCCCCCTGTGTATTTTGGCACTCTCTGACCTCATGCTGTTGCTGCCGTCACCTCCCCTCTCTGTATTGTGCCACTTGGGCCTACTACTGTTTTGCCCCTCCAGAATTTTTTATTGTGCCACTGCTGACCCCTGCTGTGCTGTGGCGCTGCCATACCTCCCACACTGGTATTGTGCCATTGTGGCCTATCCTGTTTTTGCCACCCCCCAAAAAATTTTTTTGTGCCACTCTTGCCTAGTGCTGCTGTGGACCCCACTCCGTCATTGTGCCACTCTGTGCCTACTTTCGTTTTTGCCATCTCCAGATGTCATGTGCCCTGCCCGCCCCCCCCTGCTGCTCTCGGGTGCTGCCGGACTTTTTCCCCTCTGTCATGGTGCCATGTCTACCCCATGCTTCTGCTGTGGGCTGCCGACTCCCCACTGTGTCATTGTCCCTCTGGGCCTCTCCTGTTTTGCCCCCTCCGAATGTCATTGGCCTGTCTGCCTCATGCTGCTGCTGTGGCTGCAGCCGTAACCTACACACTGTGTCATTGTGCCACTCTGTGGCCTACTCCTGTTTTTACAACATCCAGAATGTCATTGTGCCACTCTCATACCTCATGCTGCTGTGGTTGCCTCCGTCACCTCCACACTCTGTCACTGATGTTGCCACCTGAGCCCTCAGCTTGTTTTTTTCCAGCTTTCGTTGCCATGACTTTATCAGGCTACATTCCCGCTTAAATTTTTTGGTCAGTTTTGCCCTCTTAAGTGCTCAGGGAATTTTATAGTGAAGCGATTCTAAGAGCGGCGGCAGTCATCTGCGGGTCATACTAAAACACAACAATGTATGAAGACCAAACCAAGCTCCCTCTGCATATTTAAGCATGGCACAACGTTCTACAGCACCCTGCAGGCTCTGTGCAGCCTGGAAATAGCTGTTTTTTAACGCGATTCGTCCCGAAGCAATTCGGACTGAAACGAATTTTGTCGGGAAATTCGGCAAAGTCACCCAATCAAATTTTTGAGAACTTCGCCCATCTTTACATCAGATATCCCAACATGAAAAAACATACAAATTCTTAAACACCATGTGCAATTACACACATGTATATTACTAGAGCAAGAGCAAATCGACCTTATAATTTAAAGCTTTTGGATAGGATGTACCTAGTCTCAGAATCCAGAAGGCTTTTTGATTCAGGAAAGCACATGTTCAGTCTCCATCTTGTAATAGCCTATTAACCTGTTCTATGAAAGTGAATCAGAAACTACTCAAACCACCTGCATGTCCCTGACAAAAATGTCCAGACACATTAGATGGAATTAGAGCTGCCAGATTAACCTCTCTAATATGCTCCTGTATCCTCATTTCTAAATTTTGAGTAGTACACAGGGCCGCCATACAGGGGGTACAACCAGTACTCCCGTATGGGGCCCGGTGGAATAAGGGGGCGCGACGCAGGCGCCGAACCAGGCTCTGCCTGGCCAACAGTGTGGGCCCCGAGCTGCTGCGGGCCCCGGAGGCAGTGCCGTCGCTCCCCGGGGCCCGGCCGCGCATCCGGTCTCTGAACGCCTGGGCCTGCGTCCCGAGCGCTCAGAGACCGGGCCCGGGAGTTGGGGACTAATGTCCCCGACTCCTGGGGCTGCGCGGTGTCAGCGGAGCACAGCGCCACTAGCGCTGCGCCCCGCTGATCTCCCTGGCAGGCTGAAGGTGTTAGGCCTTCAGCCTGCCGGGCGCCGGCCCCTACTGCTGACGTAGGCGGCGGGAGCCGGCGGCAGCTCGGAGCGGCGGGACCGAGGCTCAGGTAAGTAGCTGATTTCTTGTTTTTTTTTTTTATTATATATAAGGAAAGGGGCCCTGGCTACCTGGCTAGAACTAAAGGGGGCCCTGACTACCTGGCTAGAACTAAAGGGGGCCCTGGCTAGAACTAAAGGGGGCCCTGGCTACCTGGCTAGAACTAAAGGGGGCCCTGACTACCTGACTAGAACTAAAGGGAGCCCTGACTACCTGGCTAGAACTAAAGGGGGCCCTGACTACCTGTCTATAACTAAAGGGGGCCATGGCTACCTGGATATAAATAAAGGGGGCCCTGACTACTGGCTAGAACTAAAGGGGGCCCTAGCTACCTGGCTAGAACTAAAGGGGGCCCTGGCTACCTGGCTAGAACTAAAAGGGGCCCTGACTACCTGGCTAGAACTAAAGGGGGCCCTGGCTACCTGGCTAGAACTAAAGGGGGCCCTGACTACCTGGCTAGAACTAAAGGGGGCCCTGGCTACCTGGCTAGAACTAAAGGGGTCCCTGGATTCCCTGGCTAGAACTAAAGGGTGCCCTGTGTTCCTGGCTAGTACTAAAGGGGGCCCTGTCTACCTGTCTAGAACTAAAGGGGGCCCTGGCTACCTGGGTATAAATAAAGGGGGCCCTGACTATCTGGCTATAAATAAAGGGGGCCCTGGCTACCTGGCTAGAAATTAAGGGGGCCCTGAATACCTGGCTATAAATAAAGGGGGCCCTGACTACCTGGCTATCACTAAAGGGGGCCCTGGCTACCTAGCTATCCCTAAAGGGGGCCCTGGCTACCTGGCTATCTCTAAAGGGGGCCCTGACTACCTGGCTAACCCTAAAGGGGTTCCTGACTCTACCTAACGCTAAAGGGGTCCCTAACTCTACCTAACGCTAAAGGGGTCCCTGACTCTACCTAACGCTAAAGGGGTCCCTTACTCTGCCTAACACTAAAGGGGGCTCTGACTCTGCCTAACGCTAAAGGGGTCCCTGACTCTACCTAACGCTAAAGGGGTCCCTAACTCTACCTAACGCTAAGGGGGTCCCTGACTCTACCTAACGCTAAAGGGGTCCATGACTCTACCTAACCCTAACGGGGTCCCTGACTCTGCCTAACCCTAAAGGGGTCCCTGACTCTGCCTTACCCTAAAGGGGGCCCTGACTCTACCTAACCCTAAAGGGGGCCCTGATTCTACCTAACCCTAAAAGGGGCCCTGACTCTGCCTAACGCTAAAGGGGTCCCTGACTCTACCTAACGCTAAAGGGGGCCCTGGCTACCTAACTCTACAGGGGGTCCTGACTCTTCCTAAACATAAAGGGGGCCCTGGCCGCCTACAAACCAAAGGTGTCTCGTGACTAGGTACCCACCAACCTACCTGGGGGCTGGCCTACCAACTTATCCGGTGTGGGTCTACCTACCTAAATAGGGCCTGTCTACCTACCTAGAGTCTTGACTACCAACCTGGTAATATAATTGAGAGGGCAGCAGCCCATAGTTGTAGCATTATTTCCAGGGGGCCAGTTCTCTCCCCACCCTCCAATCCCTTAGGATACTAGGCCTCTAAGTTATGGCTTGGACCCGCTCTCCCACACCTGGGTAGTTTGTACAGAGGTGGGAATAGGTAAAGAGATGCTGGAAAATTGAGGATTCTAAGATATTTGTGTGTAATTTCTACAGGAATAAGTGGTGGCCGGGACAAGTCCTCATGGCGGTGTGGAACGGATGCAGAAGAGAAGGGATAAAGAACGACTCCTCAGATTAGACGTCTCCGGTGAGTCCCTGATTTCAGGGGTTATTGTACTACTTTACTGGATCAGTGCTGTATTCACTGTAATGTGATGTGACCCGAGCTGGTGTCTGATCACTATGTGGTCTCCATATGGCGGTGTTATATCGGCGTTAGTTTAGTGGCAGTGTACATGTGTACCAGATAGTAAAAGAGGGAACACCTGACCATGTGATAGGAGTTACACTTTTCCTTTCTTGCTGGTGTTTTAGAAGGTGGTAAGGTGCGTGACCAAGGGAAACATGGAGGGGGATATTGTATGTGGGCTATTGGAGGGACATATTGTATGTGGGTGGAGGGGGATATGGATGGAGCTACTTAGCCCTGTGTCTATGATATGTGAGACAGACAGATATGTGACTCTCTTGGTACGGTGTACTACACCATACAATTCTTTTTTGCACACTGTATGAGGCTGTTTTTTTTTTTTTTTACTGGGGGCGGGGCGATCGGTTTGCTGGGGGCAAGGTTTAACGGGGGGTGGGGGGTGGGGGGAGGTGCTTCAGCTGTATGGGGCCCTGAAATTTCTGTTGGCGGCCCTGGTAGTACAACCCACATATGCTTTATCACAGTCAGTACATTGTATTTTGTAAACTACATATGTGGAATTACAATTAATAAACTGTTTGATTTTATGTATCGTTATTAATTTCATCTTCTATTTCTTTTGTTTTGTGAACATATTTACAGCAAGTGCATCTATTCTCCTCACATGTATGAAACCCTGGATGTGTTAACCAAAACTCTGCCTATGGCTTACATAACATACTTGGTGACAATATTTCTGATGTAGGAAACTTCGTAGTAGGAAACCTACATTTTTTTGTACTACCATGCGCAAAATATTATCCTCCAACACAGGTAAATATTTATTGATTATTAATTGATTATTGTCACAAAAGGGAGGAGCTAATTCCTTAAAGGAATTGTCTCACTACATTGATTCATCTTACCTCAGCCCTGTTTTCTTGGTTTCACTTGAATTCAGGGGCATTTTTACTGGCTTCCACTAGGCTGCAGTAGAAGCCAGGTCTGTAGCTATAGCAACCAGTGCTGGCAGCTTATCATGATACATCAAACAGGTCTGTAGCTATAGCGATCTGAGGAGCTGATGCAGCCCATACAAAAGTGGATATCTCAGAATAGGTAGGACAATGTTAATGAACATATATTGCAAAGTGACTTGTAGTGAGACAACCCCTTTAAGTGCACTCTTCTTATATTCTAATAGATGTTGTCTCAATATTTTATGTACAAATGATAAGGACCTTTAACTATGACTATGTAAAAGAACGCAGGTAGATTGCTCCTCCTGAAGAGCAATTCCATCTTGCTTAAAATAATTCACCAAGTGGTATACCCTTAATGGTATGTCAAGGATGTCAAGATGAGGCTTAAGGAATAGTATTACCAGCCATGTATTTTCTATAAGTTTTAGTGATCATAATAATAGTATTCCATTCTAAACATAAATCAAGATTCAAAAAAAGATATATTATTTTTCTACCAATTCTCGGTAAATTTAAGATTATGATTATTGTTGTCCATATATTCAATGAAGTGTGGCACGGCTGCAGGGTTACCTGATTAAAAGATGATATAATCAATAAAACGGCCATGCCACACCACATATGGACAGTCATTAGTAAACGTATTGAGAAAATTAAAAGTATTCAACAAAATTTAAAATGCTCATTTCTGCTATCAAATAATCCAAATTCCAGCAGAATTTATATAATCACCAGAAAAATTATGTATGTCAACGAGGTAAAAAACTTTATTCAACCGCCAAATTGATTCTTAAGAATTCTCATTAATTTCAAAACAATAAAAAATCTCTTAGGGATTTTCGCTATGTGAGCTTAAATTTATTGGAGATGGAAGAGTCTGACAGAATATTGAAAGACATGGGAACTGATATGTGTAATGGTTCGGTGGATTCGCTGGACCACCGCAAGCGATGATAGTTAAGCCACGCCAGGGAGTGGAGTCTAAGTAGCCCCCGGTATTCACCAGAGCCCGCCGCAAAGCGGGATGGACTTGCTGCGGCGTGAGGCTACCATTTCGCTACCCCTGACGTGACTTGCTTACGATGGCGGCCGGTGTAATGCGAGGTACAGAAACGTAATTCAGAAGAGTAGTCGGGGACAGGCTGGAGGTCGGGGCAGGCGGCAGAGGTTCGTGGTCAGAGACAGGCAAACGGTCAGGGCAGGCGGCAAACAGGCAAGGTCAGGAAACATTGCGGAATGGACTGGTACACGGGTAATCAAACAGAACTCCAAACTCTCTCTAGACAAGGTAACGCACACCAACAATCTGGCAGAGAGTGCTGGGGGCGTATTCCTTATATAGGACCAGCGGCCGGCAATTGACCAAATTACCGGCACATTGGCCCTTTAAATCCAGACCAGCCGTCGCGCGCGCGCCCTAGGCAGCGGGTACGCGCGCGGCGGCCGGGACAGGCAGGAGCAGCGTACACAGGAGCGAGGACGGGTAAGCGGCCCGGCGCCGGACCTCGGGTAGCAGGGGGATGGTCGCGGGCAGCTGCGGCACCCGAGCTGGACCCCCTGCGGACAGGGGGGCGGCCGCGGGGGGCAACGGCACCCGCGCCAGCCCCCACGACAATATGATGCCCAGCTTTGGGATTTCATCGTTATCGCCATGAAATCATGCCTTCCTGTCATGAGCAGGAGTGGATCCTCCATGTTAGCCATTAGTTTTGCTTGGTCTTCCCTCAAAGAGGTTTGGACTCTGCAGCTAGGAACTCCCAGGTCTCTCTCCCTGACATGGTCATTGGCAGTGACAGCTTGCATGAAGTCCTGGTACAGATGGGTCAGGCAATATGGTTGTCAGGTCACAAGCAGAAGGTCAGGACAAGCAGCATAGAACTTGTAAATGGGACACAGACACAAGGACAGGCAGCGTTCAGGTGTAAAAGGGTCAGGAAAGCCAACAACAGGAGAACGTGACAAACACAGGTAGACACACCAAGATGCACCAACAAACAAAGCACTGAGGAGTGGGTGAAGTACATACTGTATATATAGACAACAGTTCCAGAACATTGGCTCTGGGAAAGGTGGGAGATACCTCAGCAGGGAACCAGTAGATGGGTAGCACAGCACATTGAGAGCAGTGAGTACACAGGCACGACGCATGACAGTACCCCTCCCTACTTTATGGTTTATTTTTTTCTGAACCTGACATCTGGAAAATTGACACATGAGTTCTGGGGCACTCATGTCTTGAAAAGGCTCCCAGGACCTCTTGTTAGGACCATATCCCTTCCAGTCAATTAAATAGAAGGTCTTGCCTCTAGACCACTTGACATCAAGAATGTTGTTGATCTCATAGATATCTTCTGCAGTTGTCATCAATGGAGGTGAGGCTGGCTTACAAGAGAAACAGTTAAGAACCAGAGGTTTCAAAAGTCAGACATGAAAGGCATTTGGAATATGTAAAGGAGGTGGCAGGCGAAGCTTGTCACAAACAGGATTAAGCCATTGAATCACAGGGTAAGGTGCGAGGAAGCGTAGGGCCAGCTTAAAGAGAACCTGTCACATAGATTGTACCACCCTTGCTGGGGGCAGCACAAGCTAGTAACAAACATGCTGTTTCCAGCGATGTGTTCCTTATTTTGTAAGATGCTGTAGTTTTACAGTATTTAATGTTCAAATCTGGCAGTTTTCAGCCAGAAAAAAGTCCAGCTTTTCATGAAAAGATTCAGTTTAATTCATGACCTGCCCACCTGAGGCTAGCCACACCCACCTCACAACTGATTAACCTATTACTTTGAATAGGTGGAAACATGTGATTAACTGTCATGTAGGCGGGGCTAGCATTTGGTGGGCGGGGCTAACACCTGCTCATGAATAAGCTAAACTCTTTTCTGACTGAAAACTGCAAGGTTTGAGCATTAAATACTCCAAAACTACAGCATCTTAAAGAATCAGGGACACAGAGTTGGAAACAGCATGTCTGACACTAGCTTGTACTGCCTGCAGCAAGGGTGGCATAATATATGTGACAGGTTCTCTTTAAGGCAGCGCACACTTAACCAAATGTGTTTAGCAGAAAGTCAGACTCTATCCCCTGCCTGGAACATAAAAGGAGCCATGCACTTCTTGTCAGCTTGCCCATTGGTTTGGGCGGCAGCATAGGTATGGGTATTGATGGGTTTCTTACCAAAAGAAAATCTCGGACTTGAGAATTCACCGCTTGAACTTCTGTAGTAGAAGGAAGTGGAAGAGGGCAACAAAGATGTTGGTTGTATACTGTATAGAAAGAAGAAAAACCCACACATTCTCTGTTGTGGTTGTTGTGAGAAAATTCAGTCCAAGGTAGCAAATCCACGTGTGGAAACACTGTGCTGGAGGTAATTCCCAGGACTTGATTAATTCATTCCAGCTTGGCAGTTGGACTGAGGGTGGTATGCAGAAGAAAAGTCCAGCTTGACCTGCATCTGGGAACAAAGAGCATGCCAAAATTTAGAGGTAAAAGAAACTCGTCTATCAGATAATCTGCAAAGGCAGACCATGAAGGTGGAAGATTTGCTTAAAGAATTGTGAGGCAAGCTGAGGTGTCATGGGTGACAGGGCCATGGAATGAAGTGGGCCATTTTAGAAAACTGATTAATCCCAACCAAAACAACAGTGCAGCTGGAGGAGGCCAGGAGATCCATGACTAAGTCCATGCCAATGTGTCTCCGTGGAGACTCATAAACTGGTCTCTAGTGTGAAACTGACCAGCCAGCTTGGAAGATGACTCCCATCTGTTTCCAATCAAACAAAGGTTTTGCCTTGAGAAATATCTTGGAGGCAGATGGGTGCTACAGGGATAAGGCATTTGAAATCAATGATGTGCTATGGTTCCGAGACCTGTTCGTTGACATCCGAGGATCTAGATAATGTATCGACATTGACCCCTTAAGGACCCTGGATGTATGAGTACATCCCAAGGTCCCTAAGGGGCTTTGCAGGGGGATCGCTACGCAACCCACCCACACAGCCGCCAGGTGTTAGCGGCTGATCGCAGCTAACACCCAGCCATTACAGCGTGAGTACAAAAGTACAAAAAAAAAAAAGTATTAAAAGTTCAAATCACCCCCCTTTCCCTATTTTACAAATGAAAACAATAAAATAATAACAAAGTTAAACATATTTGGTATCGCCGCATCTGAAAAAGTCCCATCTATAAAAATATAACATCATTTATCCCCAAACGGCAAAATTGCATTTTTTGGTCATCTTACGTCACTTAAAAATTGGAATAAAAGTGATCAAAAAAGTTGCATGCATTGCAAACTGTTAGCAATAAAAAAGTTTTTTTACGGTACCAAAACATAACGTAAACCCTACATGTTTGGTATTGCCGGATGCGTCAACCTGTAGAATACAGGTAACACATTATATTTACCAAAGATTGCACGCGGTAAAAGCAAAACACCCACAAACATGCCGAAAATACGTTTTTTTTACGATTTGTCCCACTTGGAATTTTTTTGCGGTTTACCAGTATATTCTATACTGCAGTGAATAACAACATTAGAAAGTACATCTTGTCCCGCAAAATAAAAGCCCTCATATGTCTATGTAGGTGGAAAAATAAAAAAGTTATGGCTCTGGGAAGGCGAGAAGGAAAAACAAACATGTCAACAACAAAAAAACGCCTGGTCCTTAAGGGGTTAATGTTCTGCTCCGTGGACCCTTAAATGCAAGAAAAAGTTAAGACAAGAGAAGAAGAGAGACCAACAGATATAGCAAGAATTCGGTCATTGCGCAGACTGATTTGGGGGGATTTTGTGCTCCTTTCAGTAAGTGGCACAATTCTTCTAAAGCTAGTTTGACCAGTCAACAGTTGATGGTCTCATCTGAATAGAACAAAGTCCCACAGGATGTGGCCAGTTGAGCTCATCTGTCTGTTTCTCAGAATCCATCAGCAGGAATTGGTTAGAAATTATACACCCCAAGAACGGCAGGCTGGAGTGCTCAAAGAAAAAAATTTCAAACTTTGCGTCTAGCTACTTTTCGCGAAGACAGTAAAGAACTTGTTGAACATTTCTTCAGTGGGTTTCAAGATCTGGAAGGAACCAAGATATTGTCTTAATAGACCACCACACAAACATAAAGTAGATCTCAGAAGATGTAATTAAAGGGGTTGTCTCACTACAAGGATTGCATTTTTATTTTAAAGATCTTGCAGAAACAGGTCACTTTGCAATATATGTCTATTACCTGTGTCCTACCTATTCCTAGATATTCCCTCTTGTATGGGCTGCATCAGCTCCTCAGGTCGCTATACCTACAGACCTGTTTGGTTTCTCCTGATAGGCTACCAGCACTGGTTGTTATAGCTACAGACCGGCTTACT
>JAODAL010033235.1:0-45835 GCA_025379985.1 Phyllomedusa bahiana | reverse complement strand
AAAAAAATTTTTAGAGAGAAAGGCAAAGGCAGAAAGCAAAATTCATGTATGGTGTGTACATTCATGAACAGAAACTGTAGGCTGGGCGCCAAAATTCATCTCCACTGGTGTGCTCCAAGAATCACCTCCAGTGGTGGGCCCCAAGAGTAAATTTTACTGGTGGCCCCAAAGAATCACCTCCACTAGTGGGCCCCAAGAGTCATTTTTACTGGTGGCCCCCAAGAATCATCTCCACGGGTGGGCTCCAAGAGTCATCTCCATTGCTGGGCCCCCAAGGATCAACTCCATTGGTGGGCCCAAAGAATCATCCCCACTGGTGGGTCCAAAGAATCATCTCCATTGGTGGGCCCAAAGAATCATCCCCACTGGTGGGTCCGAAGAATCATCTCCTCGGTTGGGCCCCAGGAATAGTCTTTACTGGTGGGCCGCAAGAATTAACTCCTCTGTGGGCCCCAGAAATCATCTCCACTAGTGGGCCCCAAGAAAGAAGCATAACATTTGATTATGTGAAATGCATAGTGAGATTTTATACTTTTTATTGCTACTTCGTAAAGTGCCAATAAAATATAACACTTTATATACCTACAAAAAGCCCATGGTCTCCATTTGTTTTTTTACTCATTTATTGAGTTTCTGTATAAACTTCCTGATTAGACAGAGAGCAGGGAGTGACAGCACCATTTTTGGGTGAACCAGAGTGTTTGTCTCTAACAAGATTAGATTGTTTACCTTTGATAAGTACTTGTTTTCACTCTTTGGTGCTCTTGTTTAATAGCTTTGTTTCATACGGATTCAATTTCCTGCCCTTACATCAGTGTGACACTCAGTTAGTTATAGGGAAGCTAAATATGAAAATCACTGTTATAGAACCAACCACAGCCTGACCAGGAAGTGTGATTCTGAAGCTGTCAGTGGCTCTGTGAAAAACCATGGGGGAGAAAACCCCATAAGGCCTCATGCACAAGATTTTATTAAGGATCTGTGTTGTACTATTCTATGGGCTATTTTTTCTTTTTTTTCAGCCAGGTCTCTCAAAAAAACCAAACATATTATCTATTCGAAGTCCTCTCCGAAAAGGAAAAGAAACCCCGCACCTTTCGCCAACCCCCTGTAAGGATTATGAAGCAATGGTTTCCCTTTACTTAAAGAGGTTTTGCCAAGAAGTGATTTCCTCACCTAACAGGTTGATACACCCCTCTTGGGCCTTGAAAAAAGGGTGTTTTATTTCTGTGTTTAAAAAAAAAACAAGTACCTTCTCTGATGTCATCGTTTCCACCCTCCCACACTTTTCCGGGGCTGATATCATCTCTGTAGTTGACAAACTTTTTTTTGGCTAAACCACGGGGATAACTGTATGGCACAACATATGGGTTTTGTTTTCTCCCCTTACTGCTCAGGAGAAAGATAACCTACAGGCAGCTTTCACTGAGCGGGGAAAATCGCATTTTTACTCGGGAGATTACTTAAAACCCATGGATTCCTATACAGGAGACACAGACTCTGACACAGAAACAAAGCACAGATCCCAGTAACACGCTTTTTTTCTCCCCCCCCCGTTCCTCCCAGAAAGAAGTGCAAACAACACAACAGGCCAGTACCTTGAAAAGATCAGCCCTGGTCTAGCAATGAAACAGCAGGAAAATAATGATCTAAGTCAGGCTGTGCAGGCTAATGATTAAAATACCCTTTTGAGCATCCCCCATCAACATTAGATCGTGGCAAAACCCCTTTTTGGGGGATTTCCATCTCATTTACTATTTTACACAATTTTCTAGTTAAAAACCATCCTCTTTGCTCAGCATGAGGTCTGGAGAAATCCCTACCTCTGTGTCTTAATTTAAAACAACAGAGCTGCCATCCCTGATTTATCTTTTTTACTTAAAAAAATTTTTCCCAAGTTTTTGAAACCCGGGGCAGTTCTGTGCCACCTTCAGTCTCAGGGCACATTCAGATAACTACATCACAGATAACAGAGTTACAAGCCGCGAAATGTTCTTGGGACCAAGAATTTTTCTTGGTCACAAAAACTTTTCTCTTAACAAAACAGCACGCAAGCTCACATTTAAAGCCAGGGACCTGGCGTTTTTTAACAATACCTCTATATTCAACCCTGTAACAACAAAAGGAATAGGGGCAGAAAGTTTGGGAAAATTTATCACGCTGTAGACCCATCTTAAAACCCGCACAGAATGAGTGAAAATACTACAGTGAAAACACTACGATCTCAAAAAAGTAAGTACACCCCTCCCATTTTGTGCATATTGCATTGTACCTTTTCATGGGACAACACTGAAGATAGGACACTTTGATACAATGTAAAGTAGTCAGTGTACAACTTGTAGGTCAGTGTAAATTTGGTGTGTCCTCAAAATATAGTGTTTTACCAAGACAGGTTCCACTCAGAACAGGCCTCGCCATGGTCAACCAGAGGTGGTCAACCAAATTTTAGTGCACATGCTTGAGACCAAGACAAACTTATTTAGTTCAGATGGTGTCAAGTGTGTGGTGACAACCAGGTGAGGAGTATAAAGACAAGTGTGTCTTGCCTACCGTCAAGCATGGTGGTGGGAGAGTCATAGTTTGGGGCTGCATGAGTGCTGTCGGCTGTGGGGAGCTACAGTTCATTGAGGGCATGAATGCCAACATTTACTGTGACATCCTGAAGCAGAGCATGATCCTCTCCCTTCTGCGCCGCGGGGCCCGTATTCCAACATGATAATGACCCCAAATACCTCCAAGACGACCACTGCCTTGCTGAAGAAAATGAGGGTAAAGGTGCTGGACTGGCCAAGCATGTCTCCAGACCCTATGGAGCATCTGTGGGAAATCCTCAAATGGAAGGTGGAGAAGCACAGGGTCTCTAACTCCACCAGCTCCGTGATGTCGTCATGGAGGAGGGAAGAGGATTCAGTGGCTGCAACCTGTTTACCTCCATGCCCAAGAGAGTGAAGGCAGTGCTGGAAAATGTCACTTAGTGGTGTACTTGCTTTTGTTGCCAGTGGTTTAGACATTGAGGACTGTGTTAAGTTATTTTGAGGGCACACCAAATTTATGCGGTTATACAAGCTGTACACTAAGGGCGACATGTATGATTTTTGGCCCCGGCGCCATTTTTTTGCCGCGCATTAGTAGTGTAGAATGTGCCTGAATCTCTGAACCTGTTCTACTGCGGGTCATACATTTAGCACTTTATAGCTACAAAACGACACTTCTGGCTCAGGTAAACCACTTTTAAAGTGCTATACCTGTTCCAACAGTAATGCGCCTGGATTTGCCGTACTGAAGCTATAAATGGGCAGCTTCGTACGGTTGTGGTGCACCCTACCTCCAGCACGCCGCGGGCGCTCTGTAATGCGCCTGATACTGGAGTGCGCCTGGTTACAAATAAAGCGAACGGGGCTGTGCTAGTTTTTTGGCTAAAAAGACGTCAGACTTCTGGCGCAGCCCCATTCATGCATGTTATCCTAAATACTTTAACTCCTTAACGACCGCCCACCGTCTTTTAACATTGACTGGTGCAGGTCGTTCGTCTGCAGCGATTTCTTTTGCCGACGCTGTAGACATCGGAGTTTGCGACGCCCGGCGCTGCAACAAAGCTGGTATGGGGCTGTATTACACAAACCTGATCCCAGCACAGCTCCTTCGAGCACCGGGGAGCGGGGGTAACCTCCACTCCCCGTGCTTTAACCCTTCGATTGCCACCATTAGTCACCGCAGCGCTATCAAAGGGTTTCCTTGCTCTGTCGGGTGATCGGGACTCCCGGTGACCCGACAGAGCCTGGGGAACGGCTGCAAACTCAGCCCTGGGGACCTAGAGTAGCCCCAGGACTGTCTGTGTAATAAGCCAGTGACCAGGACAGACTGTGTGCTGTTCTGATCACTGCCTGTATCAGACTGACACAGATTACAATGTATTAGCATGTATGAATATGCTAAAAGATTACTAAGTGGAAGAAAAAAAAAAGTAACACAGTTCTCCCTTCATGGGATTTTAAAAAAAAAAGTAAAAAACATAAAAAGTGTAAAAAAAAATCAATAAAAATAAATAAATAATAAACTAAAATAAAAATAAAGATTTAATAAAAAAATAATTGTGCATACATTACACACACAAAAGAAAATCTACACAAATTAGGTATCCACACGACCATAGAACCTGTAGAATTAATCTAACAAGTTATTAAGTGTGAATGGTGTAAAAAAATGTAAAAAAAAAAAGTAAAAAAATCAATAATTTATAAGTGAACTTAAACTATCCACCATAAAGTAAAAACTTTCCCCCCAAAAAAAACGGGGGCCTAAAAACCGCGAGGGAAAAAAATAAAAAAGTTACAACTTTTGAAACGCAAGGGGAAAAAAACAAAAAAAAAACTACTTTTAGGCCTTCGGTTTTTAAAGGGGTTTTCCTAAAAAAGAATAGTTTTTCAAATTGTGGGGGAAACCAAAAAATAAAGACATTTTCCAAATATATTGCATTTTTCCCTCTTTTTCCCAAAGAGATACAAGTAAATTTTTATACCTTGGTATTTTTTTCATTCCCCTCGAAACTGACTGTAAAAAAAATTCCTGGGGCTGTTTTTTTCAATGAATAACAGAGAGTGAATTCCACACGGTCGCAGTTCATCAGTGTCCTGTGCTGCCAGACAGTAAAAAGTTGATTTATCACAAGTAAACAGCTCTGTAATTAGGGCTTTTTTTTTTGGGGATCGAAAAGAACTCCTGGGAGTAGTTTGAGAAGCTAATCAAACTAATTAGCATCTGAAAGCACAACTTAGCGTACAACAGGAGTTTATGCAAATTAGTCTAAAACAGGAAGGGGACAGAGAATTTCTTTCATCTTTTTTTGAAACCCTGTGGGGGAGACAACTCCTTTAAGGGGTTAAATTGTACAAAGTGTCAATCCCATGTTGTCCCATAAAAAGATATAAACAATATTTACAAAAAGTGAGGGGGAAACTGAAAATCAGACAATCTGATAACTTATGGAAAACACTGCCCCTTTGAATGATAAAAGGTGACTCCCTAAGACTCCCCCAAATAGGCTATCTACTTAGAGATTCTCAATTCATTATACTCCCCCCCCCCCCCCCACCCCACCCCCTCCACCTCCCCCCTCAGCAAGTTTTGGAACAGACATAAGTCAGCCTCTTACCTATTATTCCAAGTTTTTTGATTTCCTTCAATCTTCCTAAAACATAAAAAAAGGTGAGGGTTTTTATAAAAGGCCTTCTATGGTTTTGGGTTGGGGTCATACATTGGGGACATAGGGCGACTGTATGAATCCGCCACTGGGGGCGCCTTTTCGCCAGTTTTCCCGGCGAAATTTGCCCCTGATTTATGCGGCGCTGGGCGGCTCATAATACTATGTAAAGTCCGCCGCCCCTCCCCCAGGTGTGGGGCGCAGTGGGGGACTTAGGCGCAAAAGGGGATGGCCGAACATGTATTCCCGTTTCGAACAGGTGGAAAAAAACCCCCAAAATCTTTTAAAGAGTCCGTGGGGAGTATAAATTTTAAAAAAAATCGCCTTTATAAAGGTGTCAAACATTTTAAAAAAAGAGTCAAACCTACTAAAAAAAACATAAATAAAATCTTTTTCCCAAAAAATCTAGAACCCCGCAACATCGGGAATTTGGATTTTGGGGGGGAAAAAACAGAATTCAAATTCTGTAAGCATTCTCATTTGGTGGGCATAAACAGCCAATCAAATGGGCGCAGGGCCCCATTCTAACCTATGGAGGAGTATAGACCAATCAGAATAGGACGACGGGGACCTTTAAACCCTATGGAAAAATATTGACCAACATTTTAAAAGGCGGGACGTTCAAAATTTACGTAAAAGGGGCAGAAAAGAGCTGATTGGTTGAAGTAGGGGGGCTTGGCTACCCTGGCCAATCAGGGTGGTACTTTCTCATAGAGTTCTATGGAAAAAAAAAAAAACAAGAGCGAGTCTGTTTTTGAACTTCCCCCCTTTTTAAATAGATTGGTCAATATTTCCCCTGGTTATAATGGGTCCTTTACTCTATTCTGATTGGTAAATATCCCCCAATAGGTTAGAATGGGCCACTGTGCTCCTATTCTGAGGGGGTGGTTTAGCCGCCCAATGAGAAGAGTTAAACAATTTGAATTATGTATTTCCCGGCAAATTCTCTATTTTGAAATTTCCCTATGTCGCCGGTCTCGGCGACAAAAAGTTGTTCGGGATTTAACTGATTTTTTTTGGGAAAAGGGGTTTCAGCTCTTTATCTGATAATGTTTTACACTTAAAAAAAATGAGTTTTTTTTTCATAGTCCTTGCCGCACGGCGCTGAACGCCGAGATTGAAAATGCGCCGTCTCCCCATGACAAAAGGGGAGAAGTAGCTCGGCTCAATTTGGGCCCGGAAAACCCAAAGCCCCCCGCTGCTAACCAATCAGCTCTTTTCTGATTTTTACGTATTTTAAAACTGTCCCGCCTTTGATTTTGATTGGTAAAAATTTTCTCCATAGTTTTTAATGGGTTCTGTCCCCCTTTTCTGTTTGGGCTGAGCTACCCAAGCCCCCGCTAGCTTAACCAACAGCCTTTTCTGCTTTTTACTGTATTTTGAACTGCCCCGCCTTTAAATTTTGATTGGTCAATATTTTCTCCATATTTTTTTAAGGGGTTTTTTGTCGCTCCTATTCTGATTGGTGAGCTGCCAAGCCCCCGCTAGTTTAACCAATCAGTCTTTTTGCATTTTTCGTTTTTTAAAACTGCCCCCGCCTTTGCATTTGTTTGGTCAATTTTCTCATATTTTTAAAGGGTTTCACGTCGCTCCTATTCTATTGGTTGGTTTATCCCGACCAATAAAATTTGTTTCAGAATTTGAATTACGTATTTCCCGGAAATTTTCCCCAATACCCGAAATTCTTGATATTCGCCTTCTAGTTTTGGAAAGTGATTTTTTTTTAAATTATTTTTTATTTTTGGGGTTTTGACTCTTTTTTGAAAATTTTTTACCTTTAAAAAAGGCGATTTTTTGGAATCTACTCCATGCCGACGGACTGACACCAAGATTTCTTTGCATCTTCTTCTGCTTCCCTCGCATGTTCCGTTCCGCTTCACTTCCCCCCGCCGGAGTTTTAGCCCAAATCAACTGGGTTGTTTGTCGGAGTGCCGAGGCTGCATACCCGAAATTTTTCCGACCGCAAGTCATGCCTCGGAGTTTTCGAGCGGCGCGTCCCCCCCGGAACGCCTACAGCGACCCACACCGCACCCTTTCCCGCCCTCATGTGGGGCGCCCCGAAAGTGGCGAACGCTGCCCCTAACACTGTCCCTGGTCCGCAGGGGTTGGGGCCAGTGAGGCGCAGAAAAAACCTGAAAAAGGTGAAAAGCCCAATATACATGTCCCCCATTTGTGTTGAAATCCCAGCATTGTAGTGCTTTATTTTAAAAGTGTGTGGTCTTCTTCTGTTTTTGACTTGCTTATTTATTTTCACAGCTGAAAATGTAAGGGTTTTTGGGAATTTCAGAAGAGGGATTGCCATCGCCCCTCCACCATTTTACACCCCTTTTAATGGAGGTGAAAATGAGAACTAGGATTTATTTTACTGGGGTTCTCGGGGCGCTTTCCTTCCTTTTCTCGTCTTTTTGGGGGCTTACATCACCTCATTGTAGGAAACTTCCCTTTCCTCTTATCATATAACCCAACCCAAACTCCGATGTACATCCCGATGGGGAATCTGGCCCCGGTGGATATTTCTTACTTATAACCATTCCAAGGACCTTGTTGGCTCCCCCTGGAACCACATTCCTGCCATGATGCCCTTTATGCAGCTTTTCTCTTCACGGGAGTCAGTAGCTGGACAGTTTCTTCTGGCAATCATGGCGTTTGACGGTTTCCCGCATTTGCCATCCATTTCGTTACTTCAGCATCATGATAGGGGACCTTATCATCTGGGGGGCTCCTCTGGGGCATCGTAAGCCTTTACTCAACTCTCTACACATCTGAATTTTTTTCGTCGTCCGTACTGGGTTATACCCCCTTTTATCCGATGTTAAACCCCTTTTTTATACAGTTGAGGAAAAAGCGGTGAAATCCCCGTAAAAAAGAGCTCTATTAAAAATTCAACCTAAAGAGAGTTTAAGAGGTTTTCCCACAATGCTGTTTCACAGAGCCACAGCCAGCTTCAGACTTACAATTCCTGATAGCAGTGTTGGTTGTTCTATAGCAGTGATTGGCATATCAGCTCTGCTATTCCTAGCTGATCCTGATATAGTAACATAAGTGCTGGAGGTTTGTAAATGCAGGCCAAGGCACAGGCTTTAAGGCTTAAGGCTCTGTCTACCCCGCAGTTTCAAAAAACAGCGAAAAAATGGCCATTTTTTGGGCTTTTGGTTTTTTGGGCGGGTTTTTTTCGCCGTTTTTTGCTTGCTTCAAGGCGTTTTTTAATGTCTGATAAATTAAGCCCTTGGCTGTAACTCCCCCCCTACAAAAGGGGATGTAAAGCACATTTTGATTATATGAATCTTGAGTCTTTTTAGAATTTTGGTGCTAATAAAGTTATCTCGCTTTTGTCGCCAAAAATAAGGTTTTTTTTTACCGATTTTGGCACTAAAATAATTTTTTTATGGATTTTGGTGCTAATATAGTTATCTCGCTTTTGTCGCTAAAAATACTTTTTTACAGATTTTGGCACCACAATACTTTTTTACGGATTTAGGCACAAAAATACTTTTTTACGGATTTTGACGCCAATAGAGTTATCTCGCTTTTGTCACAAAAAACTAAGTTTTTTTATGGATTTTGGCGCTAGAATAGTATTTTTACGTATTTTGGTGCTAAAATACGTTTTTTTTTATGGATTTTGGTGCTAATAGAGTTATCTCGGTTTTGTCACTAAAAAATAATTTATTTTACGGATTTTGGCGCTAAAATAGTACTTTTACGTATTTCGGTGCTAAAATAAGATTTTTTAATGGATTTTGGCGCTGAGTTATCTCGCCTTTGTCGATAAAAATATGTTGTTTTATGGATTTTGGTGCTAATATACTTTTTATTACGGATTCTGGCACTAATACAGTTACCTTGGTTTTGTTGCTAAAAATACGTTCCCCTTCGTCCTCAGGCAGCACACAACGGGTTAATATCCTCCTCACCCAGTAGGGCAGAAGAAAAGAAAAAAGAGAAACCCGGTTAATTTAAATTAAGCATTAATTGAGCCACCCACCCATATAAACCTCCTCAGACAATGAACAGACCTGTTTTTTCTTCTGTCCCGGCTGCACTTATTATTTTTATTCTTATTTTACTATTCAATATTTCAAGGTTTTATTCTTTTCCTACAGAGGCTCCTGTGGTGGAGACCCCCGGTTTTTGGGGCATCTCCTCATCCCCCCCCTACTGATCTGCCTTATTTGGGCCCGGAAACCCCGCGGTTTGGGGCAGCCATACCCTTTGGGTTTCCACCTGCTTTCGTGTAAACTAGCAGTGCTTCCTACCATGTGATAGCCCGGGCATTGGTGCTCCCCACCAGGAGAAGAGGCATATCAGCAGCTTCCTCTGACGGCTTAAATGGGTTTTCAGGCACTGCCCGGGGTGCTCACTTCCAAACAAAAGGTAGGAGATGAGCTCCAACTTTAGTACCCCTGGGCAGGGGGTTCTAGGGTCCTAAAACATTCGGGGCAGGGCCCTTTTTTAGTGGCGAGTGTAAGGAACGCCCCTGTCCCCTTTGCTAGAGTGGGTTAGGTGTGAGCCCGCTTTTTTACATCCTTCATGCCATTTAAATTTTTCAGGGAATCCATATGATAAGGGGGGAAATTTAAACCCGCCCCTAGCTTCCAGCAGCAGGACTCTGCTCTTTACTCCCCCAAATTTTTGGCTCTCAACAACTACCCCCCTCCCAGCCCAGGCCCCACAGTTGTCCCCCCATTTTCTTCCCAAAATTTGGGGAACAAAAGTGCCTCTTATAGCTGAAAAATCCAGTATAGTGGTGAGTAGTTTAACCCCCTAAATAACACAGCTTTTTCCATTTTTGTTTTCTTTTTTCATCTATAAATCTTTTTTTTTCTTTTTGTTATAGACCTGTAAAAACTTTTTTTGTGCAGGATAGCGACATTTTTACTGGTACCTTTTTGGGCAATATGTTTTTTTGATCACCTTTTTTATTCCAAAAGTTTGAGGCCAAAGTGATAAAAAATCCTAGTGTTTTTTTTAATTTTTTTTTTTAACAGCGCTTACGTGGGGCATAAACACGATTACGCAATACCCAATTCTACCATTTTATAGTTTTTTTTTTTTTTTTTTTTTTTTTGTTGTAGTAAGTTACACAGAAAAATAAATAAAATGTTCTGCATCATTAAATTCTAATACCCCTAACTTTTTTTATTGGTAGTTGTGAGGGTCATGGGGTTTTTTGAAGCTTTTTTTTCAATTCTTGCATAGTGGGATGAATAAAAAATAGTTTTTTTTAAAATTTTTGTAGAAGTGTTCATGGAGGGGGTAAAATATCAATTTTATAGCACAGGGTTGATACGCACACGGTGATGCCAAATATGTGTACTTTTTTTACAATTTTTCATTGACAAGCATTTGTAATGGGGAAAAGGTTATATGTGTGGTTTTTTTGTTTGTTTGTTTTTTCACTTTTTATTTGCTTGACCACTTTAATACATCAGACTTATCTCACTGCAGATGGACACCTACTCAGCTGTTACAGGGACAGTATAGACACAAATGTAACACACAGGTAAATTATTGGACATGTGTATATATTGTTCCTGTGTGTAATTTACAGTATAAATATTATATATACACACTACACCACTTATATATATATATATATATATATATTATATATAAATATATATATATATATATACACACACACACACATGTACTTCACACATGGACAGTATAACATGTATAATACTTATCGGGGGTGTTACATTTGAGTATATTCCTGTCCCTGTGTGAAGTACGGTGTGTGTGTGTGTGTGTGTTGTGTGTATATATATATATATATTATATATATATATAATATTAATATTTTATTTTTGGTGGTGTGTATATAAAATATTTATTATATACTGTAATATACACACAGGAACAATATATAACTGTGTTTACATTTGTGTATATACTGTCCTATTGGGGTATGTATATACTAATATACTGTACCTCTGTGACACAGGTCCAGTATATGAGCATAGACATCTGAGGTGGGAGCATGGCCCCCCCATCCTGCCTCAGGACATACCTTATGCAGGGTCACTGGGTCCTAGAAGCTCCTGGGCTGGTTAAAGGGAGCTCTGGAAAAACTTGAGGAAAAACCCGAAGCTCGTTCTGGTTCCATAGTGATGGGGCCGACGATCTGCTGCAGGAGGAGGCAGGGAACCTTGCTGTCGGTGCTTCAGCTCCGGGGGAGGGCTGTGCAGGGAGCACAGAAGAGGAGGAGCTGCTCTCACTGCTCCCTGAGAGTGCTGAGGCTCTGGAGGTGGGCGGAGCTTCTCAGTGCAGAGAGAGTTAGGAGACTAATCATTTGGGGCACAAGGCTTTACATCCGGGGCTTCTGCCCCGAATGATACTGCCTAGCGACGCCCCTCTGGTAGCCTGTGCTGATCTGTGTTGTTAGGCTATGTCTCCCCTGCATGGACAAAAAACGACCTGAAAACGAATTACTAAAAACGTTCATGAATATGAGCTTTCTGTCCACTGCCTGTCAAAAGCAGCTGAAAAAACGGCCGTATTTTGCCACGATTTGCGGTTTTTGGTGCGTTTTTACACGCGTTTTTTGCTTGTCTTCAAGCCTGTT
The DNA here is from genome assembly GCA_025379985.1 of Phyllomedusa bahiana. Classification (NCBI taxonomy): domain Eukaryota; kingdom Metazoa; phylum Chordata; class Amphibia; order Anura; family Hylidae; genus Phyllomedusa; species Phyllomedusa bahiana. The sequence goes on along the minus strand of JAODAL010033235.1, from coordinate 34,067 downwards.
TTTTAATGTTTGCATAAATTAAGCCATTGGATGTAATTCCGCCCTACAAATGGGGATATAAAGCACCTCTTTGCATTTATATGTCAACTTGTAGTCGTTTTATGGATTTTGGCGCTAATAAAGTTCTCACATTTGTTGTCAAAAATCCATTTTTTTGCGGATTTTGGCCCTAAAATACGTTTTTTTATGGATTTTGGCGCTAACAAAATTACTTTGCTTTTGCAGCAAAAAATCGGTTTTTAAGGATTTTAGCGCCAACATCCGTAAAAAACAGACTTTAGCAACAAAATCTGTAAAAAAACTGACTTTAGTGTCAAAATCCGGAAAAATAATACCATAGTGCTAAAACTCGTAAAAAGATGTATTTTTAGCAACAAAATACGTAAAAAAAACCCATATCTTTAGAGATAAAAGTAAGATAACTTTAGATGAGCTAAAATCTGTAAAAGAAATATACACCTCAGCTTATCGTGTAAGGCTGCTACAAGGTTAGGAAGTACAGGCACAGTTTTTAGAAAGCTCAACTAGTACATAAGGGGCTTCTTGTACTGGTAAAAATTTCCTGAATCTGACGGTATGTAGTCTGAATCAAGGAGACCTCTTCAGTTTGAAGTCAGGTTTAGGGTGTTGACCTAGTCTTCTAACATCTTCTCTCTAGACCTGTAGAGATGATGCTGGAGCATTGAAGTTTGGTCCCTGGCTCGATAAGATCAGTCTATATTATGCATACAACAACGCCAACAAAAAATCAAAATAAATGATAGGTAGGAACAAAAACCTAAATACTAACGCCAAAAAAGATCAACCCAACAACCTATCCATATAAAACCAAATAAATTTTATTGAAACAACAACCCCCGGGGCTGTGTGTGGTGCTACCTCCGGGTCTGTATGCTTTGATTTTAAATAATTTATTCATTATTTGATTTATATCATTTATTATTATTGTGGGGATTATTTACAAGCATGTCAGTACCTGGGTGGTAGTTGTGTCCTTTGCATGTCACCTTTTAGTTATATATTGATTATTCTATTGTGTTTATTTTATTTGTTTCAATAAAATTTATTTGCTTTTATGTGGATAGGTAGTTGGGTTGATCTTTTTTGGCGTTACTATATTATGCATAGTCTCTTCATTAGCTGGAAGAGGTTACAATTATGGGTCTTATGTCTGGTCCCTCTATTTCTTAAATCTCAGGAGTATATAAAAATAAACTCAGGGCCAGGGTAATCTTTCCAATTTTAACTGGAAAGAGACTAGTGTCCTCTCATGTCAGTGTTATGCAGAAAATATTCTATAAACTGCTCATATAAAATGGTCTTCTAATTTATGTCCATCTACATCAAGTTTAGAAGAATTTACAGCCTGCAATGTGTCAGGCAAAGTTGTCTGGCAAGGGTCTATCTTAGGCAATGCTTAATAACCGTCTGCACATTGGTGGAGCCTCAGTCTTTGGAGTTTACCACATTATCAGCTCGATTTCTATGGAATCCCCTCTCTCTCCTTCCAGTTGCTCACCTCCTGCAACAAGGTGGTGTGAAGGGCGCCAACACGGATACTCATGAAGTGAACTTCTAGGATATTACTACAACATGAGAGGATATATTCTCCATTTACCCTCCTATCAAGTGGTTCTTTAACCCCTTAAGCCGAACGCCTGAAAAGTAGTTTAATGACCAGAACATTTTTTCTAGTTTTTGCCTCCTTGTGGTTTCAACAGTTGTAACTTTTTTATTTTTTAAATGACGCAGTTGTATGAGGCCTCGTTTTATTTAAGACGAGTTGTACTTTATAGGGGAATAGTTTAAGTTCACTTATAAATAATTGCAGATTTTTCTTCTATTTATTTTTTTGCTTTTTTAATTTTTTTTTACACCATTCACATTTGACACTTAATAACTTGTTTTTGATTTTAAATTTTACAGGTTTATTACAGTCGTTTGGATACCTAATTTGTGTGGGGGTTTTTTGTTTGTGTAATATATGCATATTTATTTTTATTTTATTTTTATTTATTTTTTTTACTTTTTTTTTTTTTTTAATCCCATGAAGGGAGAACTGTTTTTTTTTTTACACTTAGTAATGTATTAGCATATTCATATGTGCTAATACATTATAATCTGTCAGTCTGACACAGGCAGTGATCAGGACAGCACACAGGATGCCCTGATCACTGGCTTCTTACACAGCCCTGGAGCTATTCTAGGTCCCCAGGGCTGACTGTGCAGCTGTTCCCCGGGCTCTGTTGGGTCACCGGGAGTCCCGATTACCCGACGTAACAGGGAAACCCTTTGATTGCGCTGCGGTGATAAACTGCTGCAATCAAAGGGTTAAAGCACCGGGGAGCAGAGGTTTCCCCTGCTCCCTGGTGCTTGCAGGAGCTGTGCTGGGATCAGGGCTGTGTAGTACAGCCCCGATCTCAGCGCTGTTGTGGCGCCGGGTGCAAACCTCAATGTCTACAACGACGTCAAAAGACGGTGGGCGGTCGTTAAGGAGTTGAAGACCCCAGGGAAAGAAATTATGAGCTTTATCTTCTCAAGAATGGTATCTGAATATCTGTCTAGTGTTCAGTTCACGTAATAATAAATGTCAGCAACATTAAAGACAAAGGTAAGAGTGCATGCCCCACCGGTCTGGAACCTAAGTCCCACAAACGGGCAGGGTGTCGGCAGCGGCTCTTCCGGTTTGGGTGGTTTATTTACCCAGAAGTGCTGTTGGGTGGACCGCTTGAGTTGGGGGTGCTGTCTGGTATGTTTTTATTCAGGATATGCTGGAGTCCTTCAACGTAGCATCTAAGTACAGTATTAACCGGGAATCTTATCAGTTTTTTCTTCTAGATTCTTCTTTTGGATCAAACTGCTCATCCTTTTGATAACCTCAGGAAACGGTAAACTTATCTTATAACCAATATTACGAGAATCTGGAAGTCTGTTTCTTCACTTACAAGAGCCTCTTACAGAAAACAAAGTCAGCATAGCCTCTGACACTGGTCCTATAGCAATACTTCTGTGTAATGATCAAGAAGCATGGTCATTGGCTAGAGAGACATGAGCCAACACCTGGTGTTTAATAGCATCCTTATTGCCGAATAAAACAACCTTTACTAGATTAAATTTGCCAAGTAGCTGCTTAGTGTTCTCTTCTTACTTTGGCATAACTCTGAGTACTTTAGAAGATGCTCATTTTGTATACTGCCCTCCCACCCCCACTCTCACGGACACATGTGATGGTCAGTTAAGGATACACCATAGGAAAATGAGTGATATTTAAAAGAATGGAGATTCTATTGAAAAAGATCTCATTTAGATCAAAATGTCTGGCTACTAGAATCTATGATATAATATGTGCTAATATGGATCATTATATTTGAAGTCGGCTTTTATATTTGCCATTTTGGAATTATTAAAGTTTTGCAGAAAATAAAAATCTGAAAAATTCTATTAATGGAGTGCAACCTATTTCTCTTTCTAAATAAAGAGTAATTGGCATTGTTTTCTTTTAGGCCCGCAGCCCACAAGACACCTGGAACGCATGAAGGGCAACGGGTATGAAACCGTTTAGGTCTAAAACTCACTCTTTTGCCTATAGTAACGTATGGGCAAAAAAGTGAGTTTTAGACCTAAACAGGTTCATACATGTGGCCCTAAGTTGGTGACACCAAAGGGGCACTATTACTGAATGAAGGCTCTATAGAGAACCTTGTTACTGAATATGAACATAGGGGGCGCTATTACTGAGTGGTGATGAAAAGGGAACATTATTACTGTGTAAGGGCCCCCTTTTTAATCCATGTTTATGGAAGGCAGAATGACCATAATGATCATATATACATACATATATATATATATATATATATATATATATATACTTTACACACATCACTCACCGGCCACTTTATTAGTACACCCATGCTGTAACGTGTTGACCCCTTTTGCCTTCAAAATACTCAATTATCTGGATAGATTCCACAAGGTGTTGCACAGTAATTGGTACTCAAGGCGCCCAAAGAGTCCCAAAGGGAAAATAATCCCACACCAATGACACCACCCCCACCAGCCTGAACCTTGATACAAGGCAGGATGGATCCATGCTTTCATTTTGTTGACGCCAAATTCTACCCTCCCATCCAAATTGTCGCAGAAAGAAATCGAGACTCATCAGACCAGGCAATGTTTTTTCCAATCTTCTACTGTCCAATTTCGATGAGCTTGGGCAAATTGGAGCCTCAGTTTCCTGTTCTTAGCTGAAAGGAGTGGAAACCCGGTGTGGTCTTCTGCTGCGTAGCTCATCTCCCTCAAAGTTCCGCCGTACTGTGCGTTCAGAGATGCTCTTCTGCCTACCTTGGTTGTAACGGGGGGGCTATTTGAGTCACTGTTGCCTTTCTATCAGCTCGAACCAGTCTCCCCCATTCTCCTTTGACCTCTGGCATCAACAAGGCATTTCCGCCCACAGGACTGCCGCTCACTGGATGTTTTTTTCTTTTTCGGACCATTCTCTGTAAACCCTAGAGATGGTTGTGCGGAAAATCCCAGGAGATCAGCAGTTTCTGAAATACTCAGACCAGCCCTTTGGCCCCAACAACCATCCACGTTCAAAGGCACCAAATCACCTTTCTTCCCCATATGATGCTCGGTTTGAAACTGCAGGAGATTGTCTTGACAATGTCTACTTGCCTAAATGCACTGAGTTGCCGCCATGTGATTGGCTGATTAGAAATTAAGTGTTAACGAGCAGTTGGACAGGTGTACCTAATAAAGTGGCCGGTGAGTGTATATACACTTTAACAAAAAAACTTTTTCCACTTTTTATAATTAGTATTCAGTCCTCATAAGAGACTTAAGCATATGATGCTTGATCGCATGCATTACTTCTATACTGTAGCATATAGCGATTTTGTTAATCTCCTATTAGACCTTGCTCATTGTGTATTAGGAATACATTCATGGCAGGCCTTCATTAGTCTTCCATGGTTATCAAATGGCAATCACGTCATGGGGGAGGCAATTAGACAGCAGAAAGGGGCGCCACAACTTGTTTTTAATGCTGTCATGCTGCAGCCCTATTTTTCACAGCGTCTAACCATTTGATTGACCCCGTAGGGGCCGGCGTCTGCTTCAACTAACTGTGGGCACCCACCGCGTATGGAGCCAAATTGGCTCCAGACCCCATGCAGTGCCCAGATTTGGGGTGGTCCGAACCCTACACTTGATTCTCCGGAAACCATCAAGATGTCACTACGTGTTACTGATCTATGGAAGGGTTGGTAAGGCGTGGTGCACACCAATGTGAAATAAGTCCAGAGAGTCAGGGGTCTGTAGCAAACCAGTGCACTTCTTTAATGGAGCAACTCAATACAGGCAGCAAAATACCTGACAAGACACTGAGCGGCTTCTCCAGTCTCCTCCCTGGTAGACAAAGGCTGTGTGCAAAGGAAGGGCCTGGGCAATTTGCCCCTCTCTCTCTTGCTGGTTTTCTGGCTAAAGCACTGGTGTCCCAGGGTCTGTGGCTCAGTTGTCTGGCTGGCTTGCTGGTCAAACGGCTGGTGACCCAGGATCTGTGGCTTGGCATCTTCAGAATCCTTCTGCAAACTACTGGACTGCAGAACACCTGAGGACTCTAAGTGCTAGGCTTTTATACAGTTTCTAGATGACCTAGAATCTTCTAATGGGAGGGAAGGAGTGGAGAAGAACAGAATATCAGTCGAATTAAAAATTAATCTGTTGCCACAGTGGCGGTGAACCTTGTATTTCACAATAACATTGTTGCACTTTTAGTTCCTCATACATTTGTATAGAGCTACCATTCTGGTCTATGGTAAAAACTCAGCATCTTTTTCCAGAGAGTGCAAGGGTCACTGTCTTGAGGTTTTCCCTCCATAACTCAACTGTGCATCCTGTAGCAAAGTGGAAAATTACCAACTTCTCAGTCCATATGTAGTAACTCTCAGAGCCTCTCAGTATTGACTGGCTCTGTGTTAACCCTTCCCAAGGTGCAAATAAACCGAATGTATTAGAATAAACAATTAAAGCTGAGTTTAACAATATAAAACCGTAAATAGGTAAATAACAGTATAAACCATGATAGGGTAAGAAATATTAATTATTATTAACAATATTAATATTTAAGAATATTAATATTGAACAACAAAAATATAATCACCTAGATTCTAAGGGGACGGTCAGCACAGAAAGCACAGCAACAACAATGTATATAAAAAGATTATATATTATCCAGAATAAAATGGGGTAAAATTGGGTAAAAACACATTCAAATAATACTACACAACAAAAGATTACAAAATCAAAAATAGGGAAAACATATAGCCACTATAGCATATGAACACCTGTACACACACCCTGTGAGACACACAGCAACAAAAAAGAAAAGGCAAACAATTCAATAACCCATAAACAAAACAATAATTCCTAACATGGAGAATTATGCAACATAGCTACCAGAATCGGAGCTAATTTCCTCCTGGACGGCAGGTACAGCTTTCCTCCTTGTAAGAGTTCTTCCCTTCAAGAACCCACCAGGACCTTTTCCTTCTTAGGACCTCACTGGACCTTAGTTCCCCAGGACCTTCTTCAGGACCTTCCTCCTCCAGTCATCCAAGCCTGGATATATACATCATTCTTGATACCATAGAGGTCATTTTCCTTCTATAAGGACAAACTATATCTTACCTGGGATCAGCTAAATCATATTGATCTCCCCCAAATGTACTCATAAAACAATACTGAGAAGGAGAAACAATCTCTCCTGTCTTCAGTAAACAGTTTTGTCAATATAGATTGACTAAAAATCTGTCAATCTATAACTTAACCCCTTAAAGGGGTTTTGCCAGGACGTGAGTTCCTTACCTCCTTATCAGCACAAAGTAGAATATAAACAAATCATGCTGAGTCCTGAAGTCTGCAGGGGAGAGAGGGAGGGGGTGAGCAGAGAGTGAGGAATAAGGGAGCGTCTCAAAACTTAACTCAAATAATAACATTACAACAGTGGATTCTCTATACAGCAAGACACAGGCTCATACACTGCACTTTCTCCCCTGCCCCTTGAAGCTTATTCATTTTCCCTGTCATCAGATAAGAAGTGTTTCACGCAAGTGCGGCCTGTCAGCTCCTCTGATCGTGTCTAATGCAAGCTTTCAGGTAACTAAGGGGGATTGAGAAATGCTGTAGCTACTAAGAGTCTTCACTTTATGTAATCACATATATTTAGAAAAGTGATTAAATACCCATTTTGGAGGATCCCACGTCAACATTACATCGTGGCAAAACGCCTTTAAGGTCTAAGCCTGTTTTGGACTTAAAGGGGTTGTCTCGCTACAAAGATTAGCTTTCAACATGTTGGGAACACTAAATGAAGACGTTTTCCAAATATATTGCGTTGTTCATTTTTTTATGTTAAGGAAGCTACAAGTGATTTTATCACCTTCTCTACTCTCTCTGGTTCCCCAAGTGACCGACCTGTGTACTTCTCCCTCCCTGCTGTTTGTTCTACCTAATAGCAGGGAACAAGGTCATCACACAGGTCGTGCACAGAACTCTGGACAGTGAGAGCTTGTTTGTTATCTGATCTTTCAGACAAAAAACAGTAATTACTACTTCTTACTTTAACTCAGAAGCTTCCCTGGTACTGACAGCATGAAATTTATCTAATTAGCAGAGGTCTGAATACATTGAGCTCATATTCTAATTACAGACCGATTGACCAGGAAGTGACAGAGCAAAGCAGTATTATTTCATTCATGCAACCTATGAAACTTTGAGCTGAGACAACCCCTTTAAGGACCAAGCCCTTTTTTTTTTTTAAACCTCATACGTGTCACTTCATTGGGGAATAACTTTTTAATGGATTTACCTATTTATGTGATTTTGAGACTGTTTTCTCGCGACACATTGTACGTTAAGTTAGCAATTAATTTTGGTCAAAACAATCCTTGTTTATTTGTTAAAAATATCAAAATATTGAAATATTGTGAAAATTTGGAAAAATTTGACATTCTCAAAGTTTAAAAATTATCTGCATGTTAGACAGATAGTTTTACCCAACAAAATTGTAAATAATGAACGCCTACCATATGCTTACTTTGTTAGCATAATTATTTAAAAATTATTTTAATTTTGTAGCAAATTTTAACATTTTCAAGAAAACTTGTAGTACAGATTTTTAAGAACGAGTTCAGTTCTGACGTGGCTTTAAGGAGCCTGTATGTTAGACACCCCCATAAATGACTCCATCTAAGAAACTGTACCCTTCAAGGTATTAAAAACAACATTTAAAAAGTTTGTTAACCCTTTAAGGGTTTCACAGAAATTAAAGCAAAGAAGAGATGAAATTTTAAAATTTCATTTTTTTTTTTTGCAGATTTTCAATTATTCATTATTTAAAGGAACACAGTAAGGCCTGGTTCACACGGCTTATTGCCGGCGTAATTGCGGGGACGGATTTCGCCCCGCAATTACGCCGGCGGCCATGCAGCGGGGCGGGGTGGGGCCGGGAGCCGGCAGCTCGCCGGCCCCATAGACCGTCATTATCTACGGCGCGTACGCGCCGTAAATAATTCACATGTCACTGTCTCCCCGCCTGGCGGATTCGCCGAGCGGGTAGGAGAGACGGAATCCATAGTTCTCTATGAGAACTGTGGATTATCGTAGTTACTGGGACGGATTGGAGCCGTACTGCAGTGCAAATCCGGCGCGCAGTACGGCTCCAATCCGTACCCAAATAAGCCGTGTGAACATTGCCTAAATGGTAACATGAAAATACAACTCAATATTGATTCCCATAATTCTGAAGATTTTAGAGATATCCCAAATGTGGTTCTAGTGCACTATTTGACTCAACCACAATCCTCAGAATTGGAGGAGCCCCTACTGGACCTTGGGGTTTCATTTTCATATGTTTTGTATGGTAAGTAACAGATCTTGTGTTGGTGCCTCACATGTTTATCTGAATAACATTTCCACTTAAAACCAAAAAGTCCCGAAGTCTTTCTCATCTACATTCAGCCACTGATTAGTTTAAGGCAAAGTTTGGCAATTTAGTTGGTACCTCCTAATGGCGGCGCATCACATATCGAATAGTCCCCATTGCACCTATGCAGTGTTGAATTCTGGTTTCATAGGCCCGACTGAGAAGATAACTATAAGGGTACACCTGCACACAGTTTTTAAAGATTGATTGATCAAATCCTTATGTCTCTTCATGTCATCCTAGACAAACTCAATGCTGCTGAAATCAAGACTCTGTGTTATGAACCACACAGCGTCCATTCTGGTACCACCATTTCTCCTAGGCAGCAGGCCCGCTGTCTAGGGGTTTTATTGGATTCTGATCTGACCTCTTCCCATATATCCATCCCTTGCCCGCTCCTGTCACCTGCACCTCAAGAATATCTCCAAAATCCGTCCATTTCTCACTGTGGAAACGACTCAAACTCTCATTACTGCTCTTATTCTCTGCAACTCCTTGCTTATCGGTCTCCCTCTCTGCAAACTCTCCCCTCTCCAATCTGTCCAGAATGCAGCAGCCAGGCTTGTCTTTCTCTCCAGCCGCTATACTGATGCCTCTACCCTGTGTCAGTCACTGCACTGGTTGCCCATCCAGTACAGGATACAGTATAAACTCAGCACTCTCACCCATAAAGCTCTCCACAGCGCTGCTCCTCCCTACATCTCCTCCCTAGTCTCTGTCTACCGCCCTACCCGTGCTCTCCGCTCTGCTGATGATATCAGGTACACTCATCAATCATCCGAACCTCCCATGCCCGCCTACAAGATTTCACACGTGCGGCACCAATCTCTGGAATATGCTACCGCGGGCGATCAGGCACAATTCACAACCCTCACAGTTTTTAAGAGGGCCCTGAAAATACATCTTCTCCGTCTGGCCCACAAGATCCCTAACTGCTATCACAACACATCTGTCACTCCCTGCACTTGGGCACTCACAGGCACTTATCTGTATATAGATGTACAGTCTGGGTGGCAGGTTCATCCATTTTTCATGTAAACCACCCCCTATTTATGAAACATGGCCGGACCATTGTAAACTTGGCACTTCTTACCGTATGTTTCACCCATACACCCTAATAGATTGTAAGCTCTCACGAGCAGGGCCCTCACACCTTGTGTCTCATTTGTAAGTACTTTTAATGTGTAATGACTGTATGTTTACCCTTGAATTTGTAAAGTGCTGCGGAATATGTTGGTGCTATAGAAATAAAGATTATTATTATTATTATTCAGGTATGTGTAGCATGTGATCAGGCTCAGACTGGCCCACAGGGGAGTAGGGTGGGCCTTCAGGCAACTTTTCAAAGTGAAAGGCAGAGAAAGAGAGGCAAAAAGCAAGAGGCATATGTAGCCATGTACAGTAATGGTGGGCCCCAAGAATCAACTCCACTAGTGAACCCCAAGAATCATCTCCACTGATAGATCCCAAGAATTAACTCCATAGGAGAGCCCCAATATTCAACTCCACTAGTGGACCCCAAGAGTCATCTCCACTGGTGGCCCAAAAAATATTCTCCACTGGTGGCCCCAAGAATCAACTCCTTTAGTGGGCTTCAAAAATCAACTCCACTGGTGGGCCCATAACCTTTTCTTTTTTGGACCATGGATTTTTTTTTTAAGAGTATTTATTTATTAAATTTTAAAGATAAATGCAAAACTTACATGTAGAAAAAAACATACAAGACAAGAAAAACTCTGTCCACTACATACTATCACACAATGAAATTTAGAGCAATTTTAGGCATCTAACCATAGACATTTTTACCATGTATATGTTAAGATCAAATTAATATAACCATGCAGACTATCGGAAGACATGACACTATGCCAGGTAACCATATACATTAATTCTATCATACGCATAGACCACTTAAACAAGTATAGGTCTCCCTGCTCCTAGGTTTCACTTAGTTATATTACCAGAGTGAATCCTGTCCCTAACAAAACTAACCTTAAACAGTGACATAATGAATGCGTCTCCGAAGACGCCCCTATTGCTCTCACCCACACACTCACACACTCACACATTCAATCCCACTCATATTGTCAGTCTCTGATCCTTTCCCCCCCGGACCTAGGATTTTAATTGATTTTTAATAAAAGCTTTTCTATGTGTCCAAGACCAGGACTTGTCCTCACTACTGTCATGTAAACAAAACCCAACAGAGGACCACAGGAGCATTGGCCCCGCTGGAGAGCCAGGAGATGTAAAGGTAAGTATTATCTATTTTATGAAAGGTTTTTTAACCCCTGGACAACCCCTTTCCCTTCAGTCAGAAAACACCTTTGGTAACATCCAATGGTCTATTCAGTGAGTTTGAAGAAAAGATAATTTTCTATAAATAATAATCTATGGTTTCCCATTACATTTGAGGTTTTATTAATCATTTTTTTGTAAAATAATGATGTTTTCCCCGCGTGGATGTAAACAAGCTCTGATAATTAGGTGTTGTGGGAAATGTATCCTCTATGGGGCCCCACAATTGCTTCATATATCGCCTCAGCTTAGAATTGGACACAGATGATCTGTGGGGAAATGTCCATGTCCTCTGGGATCCTGAACATCTCTATAAGATGATTCCCTTCATGTTGGCTGAATGGGATGCCAGATGTTCTCCCGCATGAAACACCATTGATTTTGGTGCTCGGTTCTATTTGCCTTTCTCTTTTTTTTCAGAAATGCCCATGAGATAACTGCTAATGGTCATTACCATCAATCCCAACACATTAGAAGTAAAGAAATATTTGGTCGGCCACTGCTCTTACCTCCATGCTGGGAAGTGTTTTCTGAAGAACTTAATAGTAATAGTAATAGTTGTGGAGAAATGCAGGATTCAATAGGACACAGCTGGACCATGTGTGAGACCAATAACTGGTGAGTGATTGTCCTAGAAAAACTCAATGATATTGAAATCAAGGCTCTGCATTTTTAGAGAGAAAGGCAAAGGCAGAATGCAAGAGTCATGTGTGGTATGTGCAATCATCAACAGAAGCTTTAGGCTGGGCCCAAAATCTCCACTAGTGGACTCCAAGAATTACCTCCACTGGTGGGCCCCAAGAGTCATTTTTACTGGTGGCCCCCAAGAATCATCTCCACGGGTGGGCCCCAAGAGTCATCTCTGGTGATCCCCAAGAATAATCTTTACTGGTGGGCCACAAGAATTAACTCCTCTGTGGGCCCCAAGAATGAAGCATAACAGTTGATTATGTGAAACGCGTAGTAAGATTTTATACATTTTATTGTTGCTCTGTAAAGTGCCAATAAAACGTAAAACTTTATATACCTACAAAGAGCCCGTAGTCTCCATTTGCTTTTTACTCATTTATTGAGTTTCTGTATAAACTTCCTGATTAGACAGAGAGCAGAGAGTGACGGCACCATGTTTGGGTGGACCAGAGTGTTTGTCTCTAACAAGATTAGATTGTTTACCTTTGATAAGTACTTGTTTTCACTCTTTGGTGCTCTTGTTTAACAGCTTTGCTTAATACAGATTCCATTTCCTGCACTTACATCAGTGTAATACTCACCTAGTTATATAGGAGCTAAACATGAAAATCACTGTTCTAGAACCAACCACAGCCTGACCAGGAAGTGTGAATCTGAAGCTGCCGGTGACATGGGGAGAAAACCCCATAAGGCCTCATGCACAAGGTTTTATTAAGGATCTGTGTTGTACTATTCTATGGGCTATTTTTTCTTTTTTTTCCATCCAGGTGTCTCAAAAAAACCAAACATATTATCTATTCGAAGTCCTCTCCGAAAGGAAAAGGAACCCCACACCTTTCGCCAACCCCCGGTAAGGATTAAGAAGCACTGGTTTCCCCTTACTTAAGAGGGTTTTCCATCTCATTGACTAGTTTTATACAAGGTTCTATAGTTAACAACCATCTCTCTTTGCTCTAGCAGTGTGGGGCTGAAGAAATCACTACCTGCTGTGTCTTATTAGCACAACAGAACTTCTCAGTCCCTGATCTTATCTTTCTAATAAGAAAAAAATTGAACCCATAGTTATTGAACCTGGAACAGTTCTGCGCCATCCTGTCAGGTCTGCAGGTCAAATTCATGTATAACTACATCACAGATAACAGAGTTACTAAGCCGCTGATAATGTGCCTTTTCGCCATGCAAGTTTTTCTCACTCAGAAGAAGCTTTCTCTTATGACAAATACAGCTTTGCTAGCTTACATTTATAGCCAGGCATCCTTGGACATTGTTTTTAACAATCCCTCTATCATTAATGTCCCTGTAACAAGCACAGGTAGGAATAGGAGCTAGACAAGCTGAAATGTCAGTCACTGCTGTAGACCTGTCCACACCCTGCACAGGAAGTGGGAGCCAGAAGAGGCTGTGAAGAGTAAAAACAGCTACAGTATCTCAAAAAAGTAAGTACACCCCACCCATTTTTTGTATATTGCATTGTATCTTTTCATGGGACAACCCTGAAGATATGACACTTTCATACAATTTAATGTAGTCAGTGTCCATCTTGTAGGACAGTGTAAATTTGGTGTTCCCTCAAAATACAGCAGTTTAACAAGACAGGTTCCACTGAGAACAGGCCTCGCCATGGTCAACCAAAGGTGGTCAACCAAATTTGAGTACACATGCTTGAGACCAAGGCAAACTTATTTAGTTCAGATTGTGTCAAGTATGTGTGGCGGCAATCAGCTGAGGAGTACAAAGACAAGTGTGTCTTGCCTACAGTCAAGCATGGTGGTGGGAGTGTCATAGTATGGGGTTGCATGAGTGCTGCCGGCTGTGGGGAGCTACAGATCCTTGAGGGAACCATGAATGCCAACATGTACTGTGACACACTAAAGCAGAGCATGATCCTCTCCCTTCTGGACCAACATGTGCTGGACTGACCAAGCATGTCTCCAGACCTAAACCCTATTGAGCATCTGTGGGGCATCTGTGGGGTATCCTCAAATGGAAGGTGAAAGAGCGCAAGATCCCTAACATCCACCAGCTCCATGATGTCGTGGAGGAATGGAGGAGGATTCCAGTGGCTGCAACCTGTGAAGCTCTAGTGAGCTCCAGGCCCAAGAGAGTTAAGGCAGTGCTGGAAAATAATGGAGGCCACACAAAATATTGACACTTTGGGCACAATTTGTCTATTTTCAATAAGGGGTGTACTCACTTTTGTTGCCAGCAGTTTAGACATTGATGGCTGTGTATTGAGTTATTTTGATGGCACCAAATGTACACTGTTACACAAGCTGTACTTGACTACTTTACATTGTATCACAGTTTCATATCTTTATTATTGTCCCATTAAAGGTTATAATACAATATTTACAAAAATGTGAGAGGTGCACTGTAAATGGGATAATCTGATCAAGATTATGAAAAACCCATCTGCCACCTTGAATGTTAAGATGTATAGACTCCCTCCCTAATGCTGGCTATCTACTATAGAGATTTCTCTACTTTATGTATACTCACTCCCCTATCCTCCCTCCATCCTCCATCAGCAATTTTTGGAACCAACATAAGTCCGTCTCTTAGGCCTATTATTACCAAGTGTCTTCGAGTTCCTTCAATCTTCCTAAAACATACTAGAGAGGTGAGCGGCTTTCTATGAAAGGCCTTATATGGATTGTGTTGGGACCATACATTGAGACATAGAGTCATATCCCAGTAATTTTATGTGCTTTATACTAATGTGTGTGGTCTTCTTCTGTTTTTGACTTGCTATATTATAATTTCACAGCTGAACATGTAAGGGTTTGGAGATTACAGAAGAGGCATTGCCCCTCCTCCCTCCACCATTTTAATACCCTTTCAATGGATGTGAAGAATGAGACACATGGTGTATTCATATTACTGGGCTTCTCGGAGACGCCTCACCTTCTTGTTCCTCTCTTCTCCATCTTCTTGGGAGCTTACATCATCTGCATTGTAGGAAACTTCTCCATTTCCATGCTTATCATATCACAGCCTCAACTCCAAACTCCAATGTACATCCTGATGGGGAATCTGTCTGTGGTGGATATTAGCTTCACATCTATAACCATTCCAAGGGCCTTGTATGGACTCCTTTCTGGAGACACCTACATCTCCTTCCGTCACTGCTTCATGCAGCTCTTCTTCTTTCTGGTAGTCGGTAACATGGACAGTTTTCTTCTGGCAATCATGGCGTTTGATCGATACTCTGCAGTTTGCCATCCATTGCGTTACTTCAGCATCATGAGTAGGAGGACCTGTATCTGCCTGGTGGCCTCCTCATGGCTCATCGTAAGCCTTCACTCAACATTCCTCACAGTCATGAATTTTTCTCGTCGTCGCTGTAGCTGGGTTATACCTCATTTCTTCTGTGACTTACCTGTGGTGCAGTTGTTGTCCTGTTCAGTGTTTTCTACCACAGAGCAGATGGGTGTGTTCATTGAATGCGCTGTCATAATCCTTGGTCCAGTTTTCTTCATCTTGGGGTCTTACGTTCTCATCATCAGAGCTGTACTAAAGCTAAAAACCTCCGATGGAAGACGGAGAACCTTCTCCACGTGTTCCTCTCACCTCACCATGGTCATCATCTTCTACAGTACAGTCATATTTATGTATTTTCGTCCAGGCTCCCTCTATTTTCCAGCCTATGACCGGGTGATCAGTTTAACCTATTGTCTTTTTATTCCGATGCTTAACCCTTTTATATACAGCCTGAGGAACAAACAGGTGAAATCCGCTGTAAAGAGAGTTCTACTACAGGCTTCAAGCTGAGAAGAGTTAAAGAGGTTGTCTCAGCATGCTGTTTCACATACAGGCAGCTTCAGACTCTTCCTGGTCAGGCTGTGGATGGGTCTACAGCATTATTGGCATATCGGCTCTGCTATTCTTAGCTGATCCTGATATAGTGACAAAAATACTGGAGGTTTGTAAAAAGTAGTGCACAAGGCTACAGAGCTCTAAGGCTTAAAACTTGTCATTAAGTTAGATAAAAAAGATCCTGTGCTAGAATAAGACTCATCCGGGAGTGACTTACCATGGTCAAACTGGCTTACTGGTGGTAGCGTGGAGCAATGAGAAATAAGAGCGAGAAGGGAGAGGTGGTCAGTAACTACAGAAACTTGTGTACACTAAGAGGAAATAAAATCTTCTTTATCTCCCAAATAAAACAAAATCAACACACTTGGGAGTAGTCTAAATTTACCTTTCCTTATATGTTAAAAGCTAATCATTGTAGTGAGAAAAACCCCAATATATATCTAAATCTTGTGTCTCAAAAACAGCATTTTCTTTTACTAGAGAGAGAATTTTTCAATATTTCTTTGGGGAGTTGCTCTCTCCTGGATGGGAGAATTTATTATTAGGGAGATGGATTTCCCTAATTAAAACAATAGAGGCTAAAAGAGAATCTATAATAAATGGATATAGGTATAGTCCTTGGTACACGTTGAGCGTCTTGGCTTTCATCTTAGCCATCAACAAAATGGAAAACAAAACACGGGGTTTTACTTCAGCCAACATGAAACAAAACAGGGTTACACAGTCCATGCTGGACAACTCGCAGTCTCTTGCCCTAGAGCGTTTCCTGGGTTCTTCCCATCAGGAACAGGAAAGCCCGGCTTGGATCTGGAGACGTGGGAGCAGTCATCCCACCCAGCTCTCTGACTGCTCCATGAAAAGTCACCAGGATTTAGCTGCATTGCAGCCATGCTACTAATACAAACATGTGTCAGTTGCCTATTGCTACTGATACCAAAAATAAAAGGTTTTTCACTTCATCGAGTATGTGACACATATCTACCATCAAGGACAATTCCTTCACCTTCTTACATATCTCCCCCCTCTGCCCAAAGCCGGGGGTCTGGGCACCTTCATCCAACATACAGTGTACCATTGACAGGCATCTGCATTACCCTGTAGTTTTCCTGGTCTATGATCTACTGACAAGTTAAAGTCTTGTAGAGCCAAGAACCAGCAGGTGACGCAAGCATTTTTTTCTTTTTTAGCCCATTTGAGGGATGCATAATCTGACACTAACGTAAATTTACGTCCTAACAGGTAGTAAGCAATCCAAAGCCCACTTACAAGTTTGGCATTCTTTCTCAATAATTGAGGAGTTTCTCTCTGCGGAGGACAGCTTCCTACTCAGCTTAGGGGGGTGCTCCTCTCCTCTGCATGACTTGGGACATCATGGCCCCTAGAGCTACATACAATGCATCCTTCTGTTAGTCAGGGATGACTAACATTGGCTTTATACGGAGGGCTGAGTTACGTTTCTGCAAGGCCTCTTCGGCCTCTAGGGACCAAATACCCATAGTTGTCTTGGCCCCTTTTGTTAGATCGGTCAGGAGAACTGCTATTTCTGCGAATTTGGGGACAAACCATCTATAGCACCCCCCAATTCCCACAGACCCCAGAACAGGGGACAATCACGTCTGATTATCATGTCGTGCATGAAGGCCAAGACCACACCCACATGGCGAGACACATTTCCCTGATCTGTCACCTGGGCCACTGGGTAAACCTTAATGTATCCGTGGATACAGGTGACCCTGAAGTTCTTCCCTGGGCCAAACACATGAGGGACAGAGGCCAAAAGGAGCGTAACCAGATTCCCTGAGTCTAACAATCCCGAAACTCAAATCCCATTGACCATCAGCTGGCAGATCTGGCAACCCTCATCAGCATGGAGGGCAGTGCCATATGCAGTTAGAGCAAGCAACAAAGAGCGCCACCTCGCCGAGCAGTCCATTGATTATATGGTTCTGTGGATATTTGTCCACTTTATGTCCCGCGGCATGATACCTCCAACAAATAACCTACCCCCCCCCCCCCCCCTCCCTCCCCTTTGGCACCGGCTCTGATCAAACCCTGCCTTTTTTAGGTCTCTGGGCAGACTTTCCCATTAGACAGACTTCCAACCCCTTGCCGCACCTAGGGAGTTCTCAGTAGTGTGGAATAGACCCACCAGGCTATTTGTGGTCTGTGGGTCCCCTGTAGCAACCCAGCCCTGGATTGCGCAAGGGTCTGAATCAACAACAGGCAACATCTGCATGAAGCCTGTATGCTCCATCTATATGAATGAGTTTCCTTAAAAAAATTACTAAAAAGGTCATTTGGAATTCAGATTTAGAGTCCAAATGTAGACAAGGACCAATAACTGCAGAATATTAGTGCTATATAAATTAATAAAATATATATAATCTATTTAAAAGGAACACTCAATGTAACTAGTAACAATACAACTATAAATTTAGCACTGTGTGTCTTTAGCTTACTGATCTCAGTACACTCAGGCTAGTGATGTAACCACCACTATTGGAGCCATAGTGCCCATAATGGATGCTATAGGGCCTGGAGCCTCACGGGGCTCCAGACTACCCCAAATTTTTTGCATAGTGGCCCAAGGCTGAGAGCACTTCCAACGGTATCTGTATATGTGAACACAGTTGAGAATTATGGCCAAAGAGTTATCATGGAGGAGGCAACTGGATGACCGTAGGCGTCACACCCTGTTCTAATTGCTGTCATGCTGCAGTCCTAATGGTCATGGCATTTAAGCAGTTAAATGGCCTGCTATCATCTGTTGCCACCTGTAACTAACAGCTGGTATCCGCCACCTATTGAGCCAGATCGGCTCCGGAGCCCATGCAGTGTTTGGGTTTGGAGTGGTCCAAATGCCATGCTGGATTCGCCATACATCATAGAGGTGTCACCACATGTTACTGCTTCCTGGTAGGGTTAGTAAGGCATGGTGCTCCCCAATGGGAAATACGTCCAGAGAGTTGGGGGTCTGCAGTAAACCAGTGCACTTCTTTAATGGAGGAACCCAATACCTGCGGTACAATACAGACAAGACACTGAGCGGCTTCTCCAGTCTCCTCCCTGGTAGACAAGGGGTTTATGCTGAGGAAGGACCTGAGCTAGCTGTCCCTCTCTCTCTTTTTCAGAAGGCTGGTATGCCAGCCCAAGCACTGGTGTCCCAGGGTTTGTGGGTCAGTCTTCTGACTGGCTTCCTGATAAAAGGGCTGGTGACCCAGGATCTTTGACTTGGTATCTTCAGAATCCTCTTCTGGTCTTACAGGCAGCCTTGCAGAGTCTCTTCTGCTAACCTAACCACTGGTCTCTATCTGCAGAACACCTGAGGACTCTGAGTATTAAGCTTTTATACAGTTTCTACATGATCTAGAATCTTCTTGTAGGAGGGGTGGAGTAGAAAAAGAAAACATACACCAGCATTGATACAATTTCTAGTCTCTCAGACATTTGTTTAGAGCTTCCATTCTGTCCTATGGTAATGACTCAGCATCTTTTTCAGATGGTGCAAAGGTTACTTCTAAGATATTTTCTCCAAAACTCAAATGTGCATCTTCTAGCAAAGATACCAACTTTTCAGCCCATAGCTAACAAGTCTCAAAGACTCTCAGTATTAGCTGGCTATGTGTTCACCCTTCCCACCTTGCAAATAAACATATCATACTATAGTAAACAATTTAAGCTGATTTTAACAATGTAAAACAATATAGAAGTAATAGTATAAACCATGATACCAAGATAGTAAGGTGTTAATGACTTTTGCATAGCAGCAATAGGATGAATGCCCACAGTCCAAAGTACCATTGTTCTGGGGCAATACATCTGCTCCAAACAGTACTGGTACCAGTACATGGTGTGCCAAGGGGAGAAAAAGTGATTCCTCTGATAGTAATGTAAAGATCATGGCCTTGATCCTGAACTGAATAATGTAAGTAGTGTACATTTATATGCAATTTCTTTGGTGGATTGGTGGACACGTTTTAAACCTTTTTGGTACCATGACCATTATGCTGGGAGGAACCCAGGAACATCAGTCTACGTGGATAATAAATTATATAATACAGCTATGTGGTTTTTAACCCTTTAGCTTACCATGAAATTTTAGTATGTGATGGCGATGCTAAGGGAGTATGAGCTTGTTCCATATGGGGTAGGTGCCAGCTTTTACTTACAGCTGACACCCTTCGCTATTGGCAGAACCAGAGACAACTCTGATCCCGGCCACTTAACTGTTTAGATTCTACAGCATCTGCATGCACTCCAAATTGTTACAGATAAAAATTAAACCCTACACCACAAATAATGGGCCATCACACAGTTAATAAAACAGTTAATGGTAATGTAAAGCAAATGTGATTTGTGCACAGTTTGTGGAAACTCCACGTGTGAATTCAATCCAGTAGCCAGACAATGATTGTGATACCTAACTGTCCCTGACTCTTCCCCCTAAACCTAGCCCTACTGCTGTCCTCTATCCCTGAAACTGACCCTAAAGCTATTTCCCAGAAACGTTCTTCAGCTACAACTGACCCTAAAACAGAAATTGGCTCTAGGACCCAGAGACTTCATGGGCAAAATACAGCAGAAACTACAAAAATGATTACAGAAATTGCCTGAACCCCCAGTTACTAGATCCAGCTGTCATAGAAAAGTTATTAACAACAGCCCAATAGAATCCCCACAATTTGATAGATGAGGATTACTCAAGCTGTAACATTGGGGGATGGAGGAGGTGAGAGCATAGCTATAGGAGGTGCAGATATATCAAATAGTGCCCATTGCATCTGCTCAGTGTTGGATTCTGGTTTCAGAGGTCCTGCTGAGAAGATGACTATTAGGGTACACCTGCAGACAGTTTTGTAAAATAGCTTCAAATATTTAGAAAAATTAACTATGGTTCTTCTTGGGATCTAGCTTGATCAAATCCTTATGTCTCTTCATGTCATCCTAGATAGACTCAATGATTCTGAAATCAAGGCTCGGTGTTACGAACTACACAGCTCCCATTCAGGTATGTGTGGGACCAGACTCGGACTGGCCCACAGGGGAGTAGTGTAGGCCCTGGGCATGGTAGACCTGTTGCAACTTTTCAAGGAGAAAGGCAGAAGAAGAGAAGCTGAAAGCAAGAGGCATGTGCAGCCTTGTACAGTAATGGTGGGCCATAAGACTCAACTCCACTAGTGAGCTCTAAGAATCAACTCCATCAGTGAAACCCAATAATTAACTCCACTAGTGAACTTTAAGAATTATCTCCACTGGTGGGCCCCAGGAATCAACCCCATAGGTGGACCCCAATAATCACCTCCTCTGGTTGGCCCCAAGAATCACCTCCACTGGTGAGCCCCAAGAATCACCTCCATTGATGGGCTCCACAAATTATTCCAAGTGGATTCCAAGAATGTACTCCAATGGTGAACCTCAGCAATCAACTCCATGATGGGTTCCAAGAATCAACTCTACTGGTTGGCCCCTAACCCTTTCTGGGATTTTAATTCATTTTTAGTAAAAGTTATTCTATCTGTCCAAACCCAGTGACTTGTCCTCACCACTGTCATGTTAAAAAAAAAAAAAAACATACAGAGGACCTCAGGATCCTTGGCCCCACTGGAGTGCCAGGAGGTGTAAAGGTAAGTATTATCTATTTTATTTTATGAAATGTTGTGATCTGGACAACCCCTTTCCCTGTGGTCAGAAAACACCTTTGGTAACACCCAATGGTCCATCCAGTGAGTTTGTCGAAAAGATCATTTTACATAAATAATGATCTATGGTTTCCCATTAGATTTGAGTCTTATTTATTTTTCGCAAAATAACAATGTTTTCCCCGCGTGGCTGTAAACAAGCTCCTGTAATTGGGTGTTCTGGGAAATGTCTGTGTCCTCTGGGATCCTGAACATCTCTATAAGATGGTTCCATTCAAGGTGGCGGCTGAATGTGATGCCAGATGTTTTCCCGCATGAGACACCTTTGATTTTGGTGTTTGGTTCTATTTGCCTTCCACTCATTTTTCAGAAATGCCCATGAGATAAATGCTAACGCTCAGGACCATCGATCCAAACAACTTAGCAGTAAAGAGATATTTGGTTGGCCTCCATGTTGAGTTTTTTTCTGAAGAACTACTGGTCAACAAAAAAGATTTCAGGCAGCCAAGAATAACAGAGTTGGAGAAATGCGAGATTCAGTAGGACACAGCTGGACCATGTGTGAGACCAGTGCCCGGTGAGTGATTGTCCTGTCCGCCGAAAAGCACAGAGAACTTGATGTACTGTTAGAGGGTGCAGAACTAGGAATGTTTCGTACATAACATAATCAGTTTTCATAACTTCCTAAAGTTATTTTCTCACCACAATAATTATCTTTTGACATGAAGGGAAAGGTAAATGAAGACTATTAAAAAAATATTGCTTTTTTGATTATGCTTTGTTCAGAATATAAAGAAGATTCTGATGTACATAAGTTTCTCTTGGTTACCAACCACCTCTCCCTGCTCTTTCTCTTATCTGATTGCTTCAAGTTGCCATCTGACCATGGTGAGCCACTACCTGCTGAGTCTTATCTCTAGCACAGGAGTATTGTTTACCTAAGTAAATAACAAGTTTTAACTGAGTTCTGCGGTCTTGTACACTGAAGATTATAAATCTCCTCCTGCACTCATATCAGCGTATCAGGAATAACTAGGAAAAGCAGAGCTGAAATGCTAATCACTGCTTTAGAACCATCCACAGCCTGACCAGGAAGTATGTATCCGAAGCTGCCTGTGGCTCTGTAAAACACTATGGTAATACAAACCCTTTAAGGCCTCATACACAATTCTTTATTAAGAGTCTGTGTTGTACTAAGTTATGAGCTATTTTTTTTTTTCAAGTGTCTCAAAAAACTGCTAATAAATATTTTATCTATTCCAAGTCCTCTCCTATAAAAAAAAAAGGAACCCCTTCTTAGGATGATGAAGCTTCTCAGTCCCTGAGATTATCTTTCTACTGAGAAAAAGCTTTAACCCATAGGGTTACTGAACCTGAAGTAGCTCTGTGTCATCCTGTCAGGTATACAGAGCATATTTATGTGTAATTACATAACAGAGTCACTTAAAAGGATTTTACCATGAAGGTATTTCATCCTGGTTTGTCCTGCTTCAGCTTTCAGTGTGTTTAGAAGGGGGTATGTATGATTTGTTTGAACTGCATATCATGCATATCATGTGACTCAGCAGGCTTGACATCACCATGACTATCCCCACAGTGTGCTCGCTTTAGTTAAACAAAGGTATGTTTATGTAAAGAGCTGTGAGTAGCTGAGTGGTTAACGCTTCTGCCTTTCAGTATAGGGATCCTAGGTTCAAATTCCCACAGGAACCGAACATTTGAATTTTTTTCCTCAATGCGATACTGTTTGACTAATTACTAAGGAGTACAGAAGACAGGAGTAGAATGACAGCACCTGGGGTTGAACACTCGCTCAGCAGGGAGAATTCTATCTAGGCTTCTTAGGGGTAGTTATCAGTCATCTCATATCACAGCTCTCCCAGGAGGAGAAATAACGACAACCCCCCAACAGATCAATAATTCCCTTAGACATTTTTATGAAGTTCTCTATTCCACTGAAAATAACCAGATAGACTTAGAAGGGAAACAACTTATATCTGGTGTAGAGGGAAAAATTAAACACAGAGGTTTCCGAGAGAGAGGTTAGTGACGCCATACGACATCCGAAGCCTGGAAAAGCCACAGGCCCAGATGGCTTCTCTGGAGAAGTATATAAAACACTAGCTGAAAAAATTACCCCAATAATCACCAGATATTATAACGTCATTCTCCATCAAGGCATCATACGGCCAGAATCAAAAAATGCTTTTATTAAGGTCCGTCCGATAGAGGGGAAAGACTCTCCACTTCCTGCCTCATACCGACCTATATCTCTTACAGATAGATGTAGATCAGAAGATCCTATCTAAGATTATGTCGGAGCAGTTGGCAGAGGTTATGCCTTATTTAATAGGATCATCCCAAAAGGGCTTTATAAAAGGCAGGGCAGCAGTGGACAACTTTATTAAAGGTCCTAACAGTCCTAGAAAAAGTCAAGAGTAGGCCCCCCAGAGAACAACCAATGTTAGAGACCTTAGACGTAGAAAAGTCTTTTGACAAGGTTCGATGGGAATGACTGATTAGTCCTCAACACTGTAGGGATTACCAATAATTTTTGGTCTTTTCTGTCTCCTGTATACTCCAGTGCTCATGTCCATGCCCCGGGTTTCATATTCCCTCCCTTCCGACTTTGTAAAAGGACGACACAGGGTTGTCCTATGTCACCACTCTTCTTTGACCTAGCATTGGAACCCCTTGTGCGTCACCTGGAGGATATGGACCTTTTCTCTGGACTCAGAGTAGGACATAGGGAAGCGAAAATAGCCCTCTTCGCGGGCGATTTAATTTGGTTTATGTCTGACCCTTTATCATATTTACCCAAAAGTTTTGATTTTTTAATTAAGTTTGGAAAACTCTCGGGATAGAAGGTAAATGTCACCAAAAGTGAAATGTTAGATTTTGGGCCTAGAATCCCCATCCTAAAGTGGAATGAGTTGGGACTCAATATTGTCCTTGACCCAGACCTTATCACATATTTGGGGATTAAAATAGTATCTGGGTACTATATATAAACTAAATATCCCCCATAACCAAAATCTTCTTAGGCCTTCACAATTGATCTGTTTTCCCAGATTGCTATAAACCCCACAAACCTCCCCTCTTTAATAAAGCATTCGGACATAAACAAAGTTAAATATTCTCATGTTTTATCTGGGTAGGTCGTAAACCCTGAGTCGAACTGTGAAGATTGATGCTACCATCTCAGAGTGGGGAGAGGGGGGCGGTTTACCTCCCAAATATCAAGGGATATAATTTGGCATTTAATTGATTGGATTTGGGAACACAGACGCTTCTCAAATTGGGATTTAGAGTGGGAATTGATGGCTCCATGGCACCCTCAAGCCTTGTTACATACAAAGTATACTAATCTTCCTACTTATGTTAAGTCCTTGATTATGATATGTTATACATTAGTGACTTGGAAGGAGATACGTAAGAAATTGGGTCTCTCCTTTTCATTATCAGAGAACATGCCTATTTAGAATCATCCCGAATTCCACATGAGAAAGGAGAACCCCATGTTCTGCATGTGGAGAAGCCATGGCCTACTCATGGCTGGCCAACTAATGCATCTAGAACAAAAAAGATGGCTCTCACCGACAGAGGTCTTAGAAGTTTTCTTTACCTGAGTCCCACAATTTGGCTGCCTAGCAACTTTATTATTTTTGCGTCAACAGGCTAAAAAAACATCTCGGGGGAAATTAGGCCCAACAAATTTGATGTAATGATTGATACCAACAAATCTGCCTGTTGTCATTCCAGCTTATGCAATGTAATGAGAGGGTGGGAATTGGAAGTGTCTGATATGAATTCTGGAAACACCGTCTATATGATAATCAATTCCTAAATAAGATCCTCCAGGGCCTGGAATTGGTACGCAAGCATGTACTTTGTGAAAGCTGGCACGAATCCCATTTTAAAATAATTAATAATTCCATATATGGTTTTAATTTACCACCCTCTTCCAAATATCCAGATAGATCACCAACCTGTCCAATGTGGGGACTATAAAACTGATGCTTGGCAAGGTTTATAGGAATGCAATCATACTCAAAAATTTTGGGATGATTTCATAGCTTATTTAAAGTCACAATGGAATATTACTCTCAATAAACATCATGATCTGCTGATCTTCCATCACCCTAGACCCCCATAAATGGAAGAGGAGACAAATTATAGGGGTCGTCCAGAGATTCTACATATAGTTATGTTACACAAAACCACAAATGCTCAAAAACATAGAAATGGGTAAGGGCCACCCCCAGTAAGATAAGTATGCTAGTTATACAATGAAGCAAAAGAAACAGAAAACCACATATTTTGTATATCCCTAGGACCGAATAAAACATAGCTTTTATTATACTTAGATAAAATAGACAAATACTAGATATCCTAACAAGGTAACTCTATATTAAACCCTTACAAAAACTACGGCTACCTATCCAAACATGAGTGGGGGACCCGCCCTAATAAGGGCACCCCGACCTGGAACCTAAACTAACACAACCGGGTGTGCCCTAGTCAAATAAGCTAGGAAAATACCAGAAAAGAAAGGTATACAATACCTAGATTGATTAGGCAATTATACGCCAATGCAGCAATACAACATGTACCCTATAGCAAAACTATCACATAATCTCCAAAAAATTGGGAATCTCGCAAGAGAACAGAGAGTGACTTTTGATCACTATATTTACTATTTTGCCGTAGGCAAACTTAAACTCTATCAGTTCTCTATCTGTTAAACACTAAAACATAACTTTTATTATATCTAACTCTTAACCTCTATACACACTATTTAAAAACCTGATCTCTAACCTCATCATTTAACCCTTTTTGCTTCTGAAAGAGGGAATAACTCCCTTTCTATTATCAAGTCTGGTGGAACCCCACCTATTAACAGGAGAGCCTTATTCTATAGCAAATTACTAGCTCCAGTAAGGGATCCCAAGCCTACCACCTGGCAGTCGATCCCCAATCTCATGGACACAGAACAAATAAAGCCCCCTTGTGACACCCCTGCAGCAGGTTTCCGCCAGTTTTCCGGCGAAATTTGCACCTGATTTATGTCGGCCCCGAGGCGCGCTCATACATGTGGTGTAGCGTCCGCCGCACCTCGCCAGTGTGTAAGGCGCAGTGCGGGACTGCGTCTAAGATTCGCCGCCCGAGGTAGTGCGATCATACATGCCGTGTAAAGTCCGCCGCGCCTCGCCAGTGTGTGAGGCGCAGTGCGGGGACTGAGGCGCAGTGCGGGGCTGCGCTTAATATACGCCGTCCGAGGAGGTGCGCTCATACATGCGGGGAAAAGCTCACCGCGCCTCGCCAGTGTGTGGGCGCAGAAGGGACTGCGCCGAAGATGTGTTCCAATTCGAGAAAGGCTGGAAAACGACTAAAAATCATTAAAGATGTCCGTGCAGAGTATGAATCACAAAATCTTATTTATTAGGTGTAAAATATTCTCTGAAAAAGAGCTGAAACCTACTAAAAAAATGCATAAATAAAATCACTTTCAAAAAATCCAGAACAGCGCTATATCGGGAATTTTGATATTGGAAATTGCCGGGAAATACAGTAATTCAAATTCTGTAAGCTATCCTCATTGGTCGGCAGAAACCAGCCAATCAGAATAGGAGCGACAGTGACCCATTATAACCTATGGAGAAGTTTAGCCCAATCAAATGCAAAGGCGGGACAGTTCAAAATACAGTAAAATGCAGAAAAGAGAGCTGATTGGTTGAGCTTGCGGGGGATTGGCTAGCTCGGCCAATCAGAATAGGAGCGACAGTGACCCATTATAACATATGGAGAAGTTTAGCCCAATCAAAATCAAAGGCGGGACAGTTCAAAATACAGTAAAAATGCAGAAAAGAGCTGATTGGTTGACTAGCGGGGGCTTGGCTATCTCGGCCAATCAGAGCGCAGCTACTTGGTCCCATTGTAAGTCTATGGAGAGATCGGAGGCAATAAATCATAGGCTCTAGCGCGTGCGAATGGAGTCTGATTAAAAAAATAATTTTTATTACATGTAAAATATTCTCTGTAAAAGAGCTGAAACCTTCTATAAACATAAATCAATCAAATCCCGAACAACGCGTTTGTCGCTGAGGAATTGCGATATAGAGAATTGCCGGGAAATACAGAAATTCAAATTGTTTAAACTCTTCTCATTGGTCGACAGAAACCAACCAATCAGAATAGGAGCGACAGTGGCCCATTATAACCTATGGAGAAGTATGGACCAATCAAATGGAAAGGCCGGACAGTTCAAAATACAGTAAAAAAGGCAGAAAAGAGCTGATTGGTTGAGACCAGGCGGCAGATATGAATCCACCAATCATATGTAGTGCGTCTATTTTGAATGGAGAAAGAAGGGCACGATAGAAGGGCGCCCTAAAAGTTATTACTGTCTATGGGAAATATTCTAGGACTGTGATTGGTAGGGGAGAAGAGGGGCTCGTCCAGCTTAGCCAATCGGCGACTGAGCTACTTTCTCATAGAGTTCTATGGGGAAAGAATGCAGAGCGAGCTCTGTTTGTGATTGGAAATTTAAGGCGGGGTTTTTTGGGGACCAATGGGAGAGCGAGCGACGCTTTTTTATGGGTTTTCTAATGCATCTATAATTAAAAACTGTACATGGCCGAAATCAAATGATAATACTGCCGAAGTTGTACCGATCTGTATAAAAAATGAACAATAATATTGGGTTAAAGAAAAAATATATTAATTCACTAAATTCATTTTTATTTCTTTACTTTCGTTACACCCCCACTATTGATCCTTGCCTAACGAAAATAAAGAAATAAAAATGAATTTCTTGAATTAATATATTTTTTTTTGTTACACCCATATTATTGTTCATTTTATATACAGATCAGTACAACCTCTGGAGTATTATCATTTGATTTCGGCCAAATGCGTTGTTAGGGATTTAATTTATTTATGTTTATAGAAGTTTCAGCTCTTTTTCAGAATATTTTACACCTAATTAAAATTATTTTTTTTTAATCCTACTCCATGCTGCACGGTGCTGAGAGCCGAGATTTCATTGGCCCGATCTCTCTATAGACTAAGATGGGACAAGTAGCTTGCGCTTTGATTGGCCGAGATAGCCAAGCCCCCACTAGTTCAACCAATCAGCTCTTTTCTGCATTTTTACTCTATTTTGAACTTTTCCCACCTTTGATTTTGATTGGTCCAAACTTCCATAGGTTTTCATGGTTCACTGTTCGCTCCTTTTCTGATTGTGGTTTCTGCGACAATAGAAGCGCTTATAAATTTGAATTACTGTATTTCCCGCAATTTCCAAGATTCCTAATTCCCTGATGTAGCGCCGTTCTAGATTTTTGGAAAGTGATTTTTTTATTATTTTATTTTTTTTGGAAGTTTGAGTCTTTTTTGATAATTTTAACACCTAATAAAGGCGATTTTTTTGAATATACTCCATGCCGCCAGCTGAGGCCGAGATTTCTCTTGCGATTTCTATGTTTTCCCCTCTGTTCCGTTCTCGCTTCACTTTGCCTCCGCCGGAGCATTTAGACCAGAATCAACCAGGTCTGCCTGTCGGAGTGGCGAGCGCTGCAATGCGCGCACTTTGCCGAGCCGTGATATACATGCCTCGAGTTTTTCGAGCGCGCCACGTCCCGCCCCGGAACGCCTACACCGCGCCTATTGCACGCCCCTTCATGCGAGGTGCAGCTGAAAGTGGCGAACGCTGCGCCTAACATCGCATCCCTGCGTCCGACAGGGGATTCGGGCGGGGAGGGCGCGGATACGCCAGAAAACAGGCGTTAAAACCCGTTTATACATGTCGCCATTTTGTGAGTCTTATTAAATTTTCAAAGTCCCCAAATCAAATATTTAAATGTTCACCAGAGTATGCCTGTATAATGGAAAAAAGACAGGTATGACCTGGTAGTCATAAACAACCGCACGGACATGTTACCCCTCCACCCCCCCAACATTTGCGAATCGGCATCAGTGAGATGCGATTGCGCATGCGTAAGGTACAGATATGCGCCCAAGATGGTCGGAGCGGTCCCCACACAAGGAAATACAAAGAGAAAAAAAAAAACGCAGGCGCAATTACGATAAAAACCACCACATATAAGCAAAGAATTCTGGCTGCAACATTTAATACTAACCCAGTGACATCCAAACTATACCAGCATTAAAACCCTGTATAGTATTACGAATTTATTATGCAAAATAAGGGATTAAATAAAGTTAGTTTTTGGTTCCAGGTGGGGGTGTCCTTATTGGGCGGGTCCCCACTTGTGTTTGGATAGGTAGCTGTAGTTTTGTAAGGATTTAGTATAGGGTTAGCTTGTTAGGATATCTAGTATTTTTCTATTTTATCTAAGTATAATAAAAGCTATGTTTTATTCGGTCCTGGGGATATACAAAATATGTGGTTTTCTATGTTAGTAGTGAAACGTTATTTGCTCAGATCCTGGATTAAACCCTCTATTCCACAATTCACACAAATTATAGAGCAACTATAAATTTACCTCGTTGCGGAAAAGATGGAAATCTCACTGCACGGTATAGCAAGGAAGACATTGGAGGGACATTAGGAGTTCTTAAACTAGGGCCACCAATATAGACTAGTCCTGTGGGGGAATCACACAAACACATAAGGTACAGCAAATTTCATTTTTAGTCTTGCATTTTATTTTACCTTATTATTTTATTCTATTTAATGTTTTCATTATTATTTCTATTATTATTATTTTATTATTATTACTATTCCATTGTGTTTTATTATATTTGTAGATTTAATGGTTGTTAGGTTCTAAATGTAATTGTCCATTTATTTTATGTTATTGCTTGTATGTCTCTTATGTAACTCAGTTCTCAATATAGTAGGGACGTTTGGACTCTGACCACTCCAGATGCACCCGGAGTATTGGGTTTATATGGTATAAACCATTCCCTCACTCATTAGGTGATCTCTGTTTTTTTCTGGTTACCCACTCTGGAGTGCTAGTATAAGATCAATAGAAGAGAAAACTCACTTCGCATTTTCACTTATTTACAATGTTATATTAAGTATACACCCTTGTAGCCTTGAACTTTATTACTGATATGTAGATCTATTCTTGGAAAATTCCTGTATGTCTACTGTTGTTTTTTTATACCAGAAAATCAATAAAATATATATATATAAAAAAAAAAACATTGATTCCCCCTAGGGTACTTCACCAATAGGGGCCCACTCATTTATGCAGCCTATTGCATTGCATGAAGAATGCAATAAGGTGTACAAATATGGCCTGGGGCAGGAAGTAGTAAAACGAGAAACATGACAGCAATGGAAGCCTTCACAAAGCTTGCAGCTGCCATGTAAACTACACAATCTCGCCGCTGATGTTCTGATTGCAGTGTGGAATGGTATGCAGCACCGAGTTTGCCATGGGATCTAAAGGGTTAAACAGCACAGAATGGATCTGGCTCCATCCTGTGTTGTTACCGGCGGTTGTCACTCGAAATTAGCAGCCGGCATGCACTGCCTATGTAGTGGGATTGCAGTGATCCCACTACAAAGCCCCTTACCTACACTATGACGTACTAGTACATCAAATGTCTGTAAGGGGTTAGTTTTTGCCTCCTTGCGTTTCAACAGTTGTAACTTTTTTATTTTTTCAATGACGCAGTTGGATGAGGCCTCGTTTCATTGGAGATGAGTTGTACCTTATGCGGGAATAGTTTAAGTTCACTTATAAATAATTGCAGATTTTCTTTAAATTTTAGTTTTTTTACTTTTTTTTTTTTTACACCATTCACTTTTAAACACTTGATAACTAGTTAGATTAATTCTACAGGTTATTACGGTCGTGTGGATACCTAATATGTGTAGGGGTTTTTTTTTGTGTATGTAATGTATGCACAATAATTTTTTATTAAACATTTATTTTTATAGTTTTTTTTTTTTACACTTTTTATGTTTTTTACTTTTTTTTTTAAATCCCATGAAGGGAGAACTGTGTTAGTTTTTTTTTTTTTTTTTTACACTTAGTAATGTACTAGCATATATATGTTAATACATTATAATCTGTGTCAGCCTGACACAGGCAGTGATCAGGGCAGCACACAGTATGAGGTCACAGTCTGCCCTGATCACTGGCTTCTTACACAGACAGCCCTGGAGCTACTCTAGGTCCCCAGGGCTGACTGTGCAGCCGTTCCCCGGGCTCTGTTGGGTCACCAGGTGTCCCGATCACCTGACAGAGCAGGGAAACCATTTAATTGCGCTGCGGTAACGATCCGCGGCAATCAAAGGGTTAAAGCACCGGAGAGCGGGGGAAACCTCCATCAAAAGATGGTGGGCGGTCGTTAAGGAGTTAAAGGAAGACATACTGCTTGGACAATGACATTGTTTTTTACATTCCCATTATCACCAATGTGCCTGTAACAAGCACAACTTGGAATAGGAGTTGGCAGAGCTGACATGTCAGTCACTGCTGTAGACCCGTCAACAGCCTGCACAGGAAGTGGGAGCAGGAAAAGGTTGTGAAGAGTATAAAGAGTCAGATGGGACAACCTGATCAAGTTTAGGGAAAACCCATCGGCCACCTTGATTGCCACTTGAGAAACTCCAAAACTTAAGTCACTATGCTCACAGGAGAGGTAACCAGGTTGCAGGGAGCCTGGAGAACCTGAGGACCACATCTCCATAATCCTTAGTAGAGATACCCATAAGGTCACCACAGTCTAGGAAAGGGCCCATATTGTACCTTTTAGATTTTTTAAATTCATGTTCCAATTCTTGGCATATAATGAAATGCTAGAAGCTTGGATAATAGTGAAAAATATGGAGAAACCATACGGTAGAAAGATTTTATTATATTGATCAACATTTTCAAATGCCTTAAATCCCATGGCCCGACCCTAAAGGGGTTTACTCACTACATAGTCCTCTAACTCAGTACTGGGTATCGTTCATTTGGAACTCGGAGGAGAGAGACTACTGGAGGTTTACATGACAGGAGGAAGCTGCTGAGGACGGCCAGAGTGCTGTAGCTATAGTACTACCAAAAATTCCACTGGCTGTGATATCGCGAGTGATAGAACAAGGTTCCTCTTAATCTATAGCACCGTAGCATTGGAGCCTTTATCAAGGGGAGATAAACCAGGTCTGTAGCTATAGCGCCAGTCCCTGGCAGCCTATCAGAGAGATTGAACAGGTCTGTAGCTATAACGACCAGGGCTGGCAGCCTATCAGGCGAGATCGAACAGGACTGTAGCTATAGCAACCAGGGCTGGCAGCCTATCAGGTGAGATCGAACAGGTCTGTAGCTATAGCAACCAGTGCTGGCAGCCTATCAGGAGAGATTGGACAGGTCTGTAGCTATAGCAACCAGGGCTGGCAGCCTATCAGGAGAGATCAAACAGGTCTGTAGCTATAGTGACCTGAGGAGCTGATGCAGCCCATACAAGAGGGGATAACTCAGAATAGGTAGGACACTGGTAATGGACACATATTGCAAAGTGACTTGTTTTTTCAGGATTTTTAATATAAAAAGCTGCGATCCTTGTAGTAAGATAATCCTGTTAATGGATCAGAGCTCACTCTTATAATAAGCTCTTAATAACCAGGACAGGTTTTCACCATTTGGATATTTCTATCAGGGTCAGACTGAAGATCATTGGCCCCAGCACAGGAAGTTATGGGGGCCCACCCTCTATGTATACAGGACATGTGCATGGAGGATATCTGGTGACTGAATCTAAAGACAGCTCCAAATGAGATTGTCTCTGAGGCCCTCATGTATTAGGGGCACAATAATGTGTTAGAGCTTGGGCCCACCAGAAGATCTTCTGCTAGTAGATCCAAATTAGTTTTATATAAGAATATTTCTGATGTCTGTTCCATGGAATTCCTCAAGTCTCGACTGAACAAATCTCTTTAATGAATGTTATGCTGTACAGTAGCTCACAAAAGTAAGTACACCCCTCACATTTTTGTAAATATTGTATTACTGTATATACTCAAGTATAAGCCGACTTTTTCAGCACATTTTTTATGCTGAAAAAGCCTCTCTCGGCTCATACTTGAGGTCTATGTATCCAAAGTACAACTCACCTCAGCCGAAAGTGCTGGAGTGTGCTTCCAGGACCTGTGATAATGTCACATGGAGGGGGGAGTCATGTGAGTGCTGTGTGCTTCCAGGACCTGTGATAATTTCACATGGAGGGGGGAGTCATGTGACTGCTGTGTGCTTCCAGGACCTGTGATAATGTCACATGAAGGGGGAGTCATGTGACTGCTGTGTTCTTCCTGAACCTGTGATGATGTCACATGGAGGAGGAGGGTAAGTCATGTGACTGCTTTGTGCGTCCAGTACCTGTGATAATGTCACATGGAGGGGGGAGTCATGTGATCTGTGTGCTTCCAGGACTGTGATAATTTCACAAGGAGGGGGGAGTCATTGACTTTTGTTTCAGGACCTGTGAATGTTCCATGGGGGGGAGTCAGTGACTGCTCGTTGGATTAGGACTGTTAACATGTTTTTCATGGATGGGGAGAGCTTGAATGTGTGTTCTTTTCCAGACCTGTTTAATTAATGTCAACCCTTAGGGTGTGGGAGGGGGTTGTAATTGCTGTGTCTTAGGACTTGTGATAATGTCAACGGAGGCATATT
>JAODAL010033234.1:0-45835 GCA_025379985.1 Phyllomedusa bahiana | reverse complement strand
TTTCCTTTTAAGGGGTCTAAAGGGGTTTAAAATCCCTAATCCCCCCGGTAAAAGGTAGAAAAAAATTCGCCCGATAAGGGCGGTCCCACCTCTCGATGACTCACCCTATTCAACCCTGGGTGCACAACATAGACTGTATAGATGCCAAAAAAGGCTAAAAACCACGTCCTTTGAAAGAAAAAATATATATATACACACCCACCCAACCAATTAATTATAGAAGATATACCTATATTTTCGATGTATTGTCTCCTTACAAATAGTAGGTAATTATATAATGATTGCTCTATTGTTCTCTCCACAGGGATAGATACAGTTAGGCTAGATTAGAAGCAATGCATACAAGGAAAATAGAGGAATCTTTTCCGCTCTGGGGAGGTTTTGTTCACACTTACCAGGTTATTGCTGATAATGTAGTACAAAAACTACAAAAAAAAGTTCATCAACCCAGAAATATTGAACTGGTTTAGCCATGTATATAAACGTGGCTGCACTACGGTGTTCTCTGGGGGTGACCCATAACTGCAAACAAATTTGGAACAATGCTCTATTTCCCACCAGTGCAGGTCCCCCATAGAAATGTAGCAGTGGGCCTGTATTGTTGATTTGGAGGTGTTTACCTCTTGTTCGGGCCACAGGGAGGCAAAGGAAGAACTTCAGTATTCTTCACGAGAAGAGTTATCATTTTGACTTGTTCCACTTAAGAGGAGACAAGGCGTCCCCTCCTCCCCGAGCCCTCACCGCAGTTTGGGATTCCATGCATTCCCGTCCTAGAGTGGAGAAGGCACCGTCTGACACCTGCTGCTCCCACACACCTGCAGCACAACAGAGCGGCCAGTGCGATTTTCTTCCAAGACTTATTGCACAATCCCTTCAGGCGGTCGACAACTTGTAGAGTAATTCAGCACTAGTGAAGCTTCCTTCTCCTGCAGCCAGGACCATAGGTGACCGCCAAGATCGCCACCTCGGAGCAGACAGAAAGGGGTGTAAGGAATTATGGAGTGGGGTCACCAGCACCTTCCTTTAGTGGCCGGGGTGGTGCCCAGGTTTGGGGTAGTCAGGACTCAATGCTGGATTCCCTGGACACAGTCGAGGTGTCGCCACTGCTTTCTGGAAGGGTTGGTGAGACGTTGTCCACCCCAATGGGAAATTAATCCCTTGAGGCAGGGGTCTGCAGAAAACCAGTGCACTTCTTTAATGGAGGAACTCCAGTGCAACATGATAGGCAAGACACTGAGCAGCTTCTCCAGGCTCCTGCATGGTAGACTAGGGACGAAAGACCTGGGCTAGATGACCCTCTCTCAGGAGGCTGTTTTGCTGGTCCAAGCATTGGTGTCCCAAAGGTTGTGGCTCAGTCGTCTGGCTGGCTTCCTGGTTACAGGGCTGGTGACCCTGGATCTGTGGCTTGGTATCTTCAGAATCCTCTTCTGGTCACACAAATAGTCTGGCAGGGTCTAGTCTGCTAACCACTGGTCTCTATCTGCAGAACACTTGAGGAACCTGAGTGCTATTCTTTTATATCAGGGCTCCCCAACTCCAGTCCTCCGGACCCACCAACAGGTCATTTTTTCAATATCTCCCAAAGAAAGCACTGTGCAATGCTAAGGAAAGCCAAAAACATGACCTGTTGGTGGGGCTTGAGGACTGGAGTTGGGGACCCCTGTTTTATATAGATTCTACCTGATCTAGAAACTTCTGATGGGAGGAGTGGGGTGGAGGAACACAACCCTCATGACAACATGGTTACAATATGAGTCTCTCATACCTTTGTATAGAGCTTCCATTCTGGCCTATGGGACTGTCACGGCATCTTTTCAGAGATGGTCATTGTCTGAGTTTTAGCTCCCAAAACTCAACTGTACGTCTTCTAGCAAAGTGGAAAGTTACCAACTCCTCAGTCATATCTACATAAAGGCCACATTGGTTGAAACTTGGACTCATCACCCGGGCTGATGCCAGGAGCAGGACTTGGTCTCCCCTAGCTTCGGCCAAAGGGGACCACTTGTCCCAGAACCTTTTAGGAGCCTTCTGGCCCAGAGGTGAATGGAGTAAGGTAAAGAAAAATTAAAGAGGTTTTCTGAGACTTTTAAAAACCTCCTACTGCACTAAAATAAAAAATGACTCCATACTTACCTCTCCAAACACCACCGTTCCCTCTGCCAGAGCAACAGTGCCCCCCCCAGTCCCTCACTGATGACATTATGTTCATCGGTCACATGATGCTGCAGCCAATCACTGACCTCACTGATGATGTCACGTTCATGGATCACATGATGCTGCAGCCAATCACTGACCTCACTGATGATTCATTCATGGATCACATGATGATGCAGCCAATCACTGACCTCATTGATGATGTCACGTGCATGGATTCAGATTGATGCTGCCGCCAATCACTGACCTCACTGCTGATGTCACGTTCATGGATCACATGATGATGCAGCCAATCACTATCCTCTGTGGTCATGTGCTGAGGTCAGTGATTGGCCGCAGCATCATGTGATCCATGAACGTGATGTCATCAGTGAGGTCAGTGATTGGCTGCAGCATCATGTGATCCGTGAACGTGACATCATCAGTGAGGTCAATGATTGGCTGCAGCATCATGTGATCCATGAACGTGACGTCATCAGTGAGGTCAGTGATTGGCTGCAGCATCATGTGATCTGTGACATCATCAGTGAGGTCAGTGATTGGCTGCAGCATCATGTGATCTGTGACATCATCAGTGAGGTCAGTGATTGGCGGCAGCATCATTGTGATCCATAAACGTGACGTCATCAGTGAGGTCAGTGATTGGCTGCAGCATCATGTGATCTGTGACATCATCAGTGAGGTCAGTGATTGGCGGCAGCATCATGTGATCCATGAACGTGATGTCATCAGTGAGGTCAGTGATTGGCGGCAGCATCATGTGATCCATGAATGTGACATCACCAGTGAGGTCAGTGATTGGCGGCAGCATCATGTGATCTGTGACATCATCAGTGAGGTCAGTGATTGGCGGCAGCATCATGTGATCTGTGACATCATCAGTGAGGTCAGTGATTGGCGGCAGCATCATGTGATCCATGAACGTGACGTCATCAGTGAGGTCAGTGATTGGCTGCAGCATCATGTGATCTGTGACATCATCAGTGAGGTCAGTGATTGGCGGCAGCATCATGTGATCCATGAACGGGATGTCATCAGTGATGTCAGTGATTGGCGGCAGCATCATGTGATCCATGAATGTGACATCACCAGTGAGGTCAGTGATTGGCGGCAGCATCATGGGATCCATGAACGTGAGGTCAGTGATTGGCTGCAGCATCGTGATCCGTGAACGTGACGTCATCAGTGAGGTCAGTGATTGGCTGCAGCATCATGTGATCCATGAATGTGACATCACCAGTGAGGTCAGTGATTGGCTGCAGCATCATGTGATCCATGAACGTGACGTCATCAGTGCGGGACCAGGGGTTTGAGCACTGGAGCAATTTCTGCCTCCTTCACCTTTAGGACAGATAATCTTGTTAAAACCCCTGTACAAGATCCTGTGACAGCTCCTCGTCGCTCAGCTTCCTGGGGGCAGACTGGAGGCAATTGCCCCATAACTCGGCTGGTGGTGTCGTTCAGGCGAAGTCACATCCAAGAGCAAAACAAAGAAAAATAAATGAATGGTGCCAACCGCGCCAAAGTCATAAGAGACGGCGACCGACAGCAAAACATACAGGCCTGTGCTGGAGACACACACAGCTCTGCTACATCACAGGTAACACCTGGATGACGATACATTGACACCATACAGGACTGTGCTGTGGACTGGGAATTTAAAATGTGTTATTGAGTTCCCGTCTCTGTCCTTGTTATGGGGCCCCCCGTCTCTGTCCTTGTTATGGGGCCCCCTGTGTCTGCCCTTTGTTAGGGGGCCCCCCCCGGTGTTGTCCTTGTTATGGGGCCCCCCGTGTCTTTCCCTGTTATGGGGCCCCTGTGTCTCTCCTTGTTATGGGGCCCCCGTGTCTGTCCTTGTTATGGGGCCCCCCGTGTCTTTCCCTGTTATGGGGCCCCCTTGTGTCTGTACCTGTTATGGGGCCCCTGTGTCTCTGCATGTGTTGGGGCCCCCGTGTCTGTCCTTGTTATGGGGCCCCGTGTCTGTTCCCTGTTATGGGGCCCCCCGTGTCTGTCCCTGTTATGGGGCGTCCGTGTCTGTCCTTGTTATGGGGCCCCCGTGTCTTTCCCTGTTATGGGGGCCCCCCGTGTCTGTCCCTGTTATGGGGCCCCTGTGTCTCTCCTTGTTATGGGGCCCCCCGTGTCTGTCCCTGTTATGGGGCCCCCGTGTCTGTCCTTGTTATGGGGCCCCCGGTGTCTTTCCCTGTTATGGGGCCCCCCGTGTCCTGTCCCTTTTAAAGGGCCCCGTGTCTGTCCTTGTTATGGGGCCCCCTTGGGTCTGTCCCTGTTATGGGGCCCCCCGTGTCTGTCCTTGTTATGGGGCCCCCGTGTCTGTCCCTGTTATGGGGCCCCCGTGTCTCTCTTTGTTATGGGCCCCCCGTGTCTTTCCCTGTTATGGGGCCCCCGTGTCTGTCCCTGTTATGGGGCCCCCCGTGTCTGGCCCGGTTATGGGGCCCCCGTGTCTGTCCCTGTTATGGGGCCCCCGTGTCTGTCCTTGTTATGGGGCCCCCGTGTCTGACCTTGTTATAGGGCCCCGTTTTCTGTCCTTTTTATGGGGCCCCCGTGTCTGACCTTGTTATGGGGCCCCCGTGTCTGTCCTTGTTATGGGGCCCCGTGTCTGACCTTGTTATGGGGCCCCCGTGTCTGACCTTGTTATGGGGCCCCCGTGTCTGACCTTGTTATAGGGCCCCCGTGTCTGTCCTTGTTATGGGGCCCCGTGTCTGTCCTTGTTATGGGGCCCCGTGTCTGTCCTTGTTTTGGGGCCCCCGTCTCTGTCCTTGTTATGGGGCCCCCGTCTCTGTCCTTGTTATGGGGCCCCCTGTCTCTCCTTATTATGGGGGCCCCGTGTCTCTCCTTGTTATGGGGGCCCCCGTGTCTGTCCTTGTTATGGGGCCCCCCGTGTCTCTCCTTGTTTTGGGGCCCCGGGTCTGTCCTTGTTATGGGGCCCCCGTGTCTGTCCCTGTTATGGGGCCCCCGTGTCTGTCCTTGTTATGGGGCCCCCGTGTCTGTCCTTGTTATGGGGCCCCCCCGTCTCTGTCCTTGTTATGGGGCCCCTGTCTGTCCTTGTTATGGGGCCCCCGTCTCTGTCCTTGTTATGGGGCCCCCTGTGTCTGTCCTTGTTATGGGGCCCCCGTTGTCTCTCCTTGTTATGGGGCCCCCGTGTCTCTCCTTGTTATGGGGCCCCCCCGGTCTGTCCTTGTTCTGGGGCCCCCCCTGTCTGTCGTGGTTATGGGGCGTCCGTGTCTGTCCTTGTTATGGGGCGTCCGGGTCTGTCCGGGTTATGGGGGCCCCCCGTGTCTGTCCCTGTTATGGGGCCCCTGTGTCTCTCCTTGTTATGGGGCCCCCCGTGTCTGTCCCTGTTATGGGGCCCCCCGTGTCTGTCCTTGTTATGGGGCCCCCTGTGTCTGTCCTTGTTATGGGGCCCCCCGTGTCTGTCCAGGTTATGGGGCCCCCGGTGTCTGGCACTGTTATGGGGCCCCCGGGTCTGTCCTTGTTATGGGGCCCCCGGGTCTGTCCGTGTTATGGGGCTCCCCCGTGTCTGTCCCTGTTATGGGGGCCCCCCGTGTCTGTCCCTGTTATGGGGGCCCCCTGTGTCTCTCCTTGTTATGGGGCCCCCGTGTCTGTCCTTGTTATGGGGCTCCCCCGTGTCGTTCACTGTTCTGGGGCCCCCTTGTGTCTGTACCTGTTATGGGGCCCCTGTGTCTCTCCTTGTTATGGGGCCCCCCCGTGTCTTTCCCTGTTATGGGGCCCCTGTGTCTGTCCCTGTTATGGGGCCCCCATGTCTGTCCTTGTTATGGGGCCCCCGTGTCTGTCCTTGTTATGGGCCCCCCCGTGTCTTTCTCTGTTATGGGGCCCACGTGTCTGTCCCTGTTATGGGGCCCCCTTGTGTCTCTCCTTGTTATGGGGCCCCCCGTGTCTGTCCTTGTTATGGGGCCCCCTTCTCTGTTCTTGTTATGGGGCCCCCCGTGTCTGTCCTTGTTATGGGGCCCCCGTGTCTGTCCTTGTTATGGGGCCCCCGTGTCTGACCTTGTTATGGGGCCCCCATGTCTGTCCTTGTTATGGGGCCCCGTTGTCTGTCCTTGTTATGGGGCCCCCCGTGTCTGTCCTTGTTATGGGGCCCCCGTCTCTGTCCTTGTTATGGGGCCCCCTGTGTCTGTCCTTGTTATGGGGCCCCCTGTGTCTCTCCTTGTTATGGGGCCCCCGTGTCTCTCCTTGTTAAGTCGCCCCCCCGGGTCTCTCATTGTTATGGGGCCCCCGTGTCTCTCAGTGTTATGGGGCCCCCCGTGTCTGTCCTTGTGTCCTTGTTATGGGGCCCCCCGTGTCTCTCCTTGTTTTGGGGCCCGGGGTCTGTCCTTGTTTTGGGCCCCCCCCCCCCCCGTGTCTTTCCCTGTTATGGGGCCCCCGTGTCTGTCCTTGTTATGGGGCCCCCCCGTGTCTGTCCGTGTTATGGGCCCCCCGGTGTCTGTGGCTGTTTTGGGGCCCCTGTGTCTCTCCGTGTTATGGGGCCCCCGTGCCTGTCCTTGTTATGGGGCCCCCCCCCCTGTATTTCCCTGTTATGGGGCCCCCTTGTGTCTGTACCTGTTATGGGGCCCCTGTGTCTCTCCTTGTTATGGGGCCCCTGTGTCTCTCCTTGTTATGGGGCCCCCCGTCTGTCCTTGTTATGGGGCCCCACCGTGTCTTTCCCTGTTATGGGGCCCCCCCTGTGTCTGTCCCTGTTATGGGGCCCCCGTGTCTGTCCTTGTTATGGGCCCCCCCGTGTCTTTCTCTGTTTTGGGGCCCACGTGTCTGTCCTTGTTTTGGGGCCCCCCGTGTCTGTCCCTGTTATGGGCGCCCCCGTGTCTGTCCTTGTTATGGGGCCCCCGTGTGTCTGTCCTTGTTATGGGGCCCCCGTGTGTCTGTCCTTGTTATGGGGCCCCCCCGTGTCTGTCCTTGTTATGGGGCCCCCCCCCGTGTCTGTCCTTGTTATGGGGCCCCCCCGTGTCTGTCCTTGTTATGGGGTCCCCGTCTCTGTCCTTGTTATGGGGCCCCCTTGTGTCTCTCCTTGTTATGGGGCCCCCTTGTGTCTCTCCTTGTTATGGGGCCCCCCGTGTCTCTCCTTTTTATGTGGCCCCCGTGTCTCTACTTGTTATGGGGCCCCCAGTATCTGTCCCTGTTATGGGGCCCCCCGTCTGTCCTTGTTATGGGGCCCCACCGTGTCTTTCCCTGTTATGGGGCCCCCCCCTGTGTCTGTCCCTGTTATGGGGCCCCCGTGTCTGTCCTTGTTATGGGCCCCCCCGTGTCTTTCTCTGTTATGGGGCCCACGTGTCTGTCCTTGTTATGGGGCCCCCCGTGTCTGTCCCTGTTATGGGCGCCCCCGTGTCTGTCCTTGTTATGGGGCCCACATGTCTGTCCTTGTTATGGGGCCCCCGTGTGTCTGTCCTTGTTATGGGGCCCCCCCGTGTCTGTCCTTGTTATGGGGCCCCCCCGTGTCTGTCCTTGTTATGGGGCCCCCCCGTGTCTGTCCTTGTTATGGGGCCCCCCGTGTCTATCCTTGTTAGGGGGCCCCCGTCTCTGTGCTTGTTATGGGGTCCCCGTCTCTGTCCTTGTTATGGGGCCCCCTTGGGTCTCTCCTTGTTATGGGGCCCCCCGTGTCTCTCCTTGTTATGGGGCCCCCGTGTCTCTCCTTGTTATGGGGCCCCCGTGTCTCTCCTTGTTATGGGGCCCCCGTGTCTCTCCTTGTTATGGGGCCCCCGTCTCTGTCCTTGTTATGGGGCCCCCTTGTGTCTCTCCTTGTTATGGGGCCCCCCGTGTCTCTCCTTGTTATGGGGCCCCCCGTGTCTCTCCTTGTTATGGGGCCCCCGTGTCCCCCTTGTTATGGGGCCCCCGTGTCTCTCCTTGTTATGGGGCCCCCCGTATCTGTCCCTGTTATGGGGCCCCCCGTCTCTGTCCTTGTTATGGGGCCCCCCGTGTCTCGCCGTGTTATGGGGCCCCCGTGTCTCTCCCCCCCGTGTCTCTCTCCTTGTTATGGGGCCCCCGTGTCTCTCCTTGTTATGGGGCCCCCTTGTGTCTGTCCCTGTTATGGGGCCCCCTTGTGTCTGTCCCTGTTATGGGGCCCTGTGTCTGGACAGTGTGACTGTAATAACGCGCGCTCTCCGCGAGCAGCCATTGGTCAGCGCTGCGCACGTGACGTACAATTTCCGGCCGCAGCCGACCAATCCCGAGCCGCTTCTGTTTCCATGGTAACGGGCTTCCGCGTTCCTGCCGGCGGCTTCCGGGTTGCTCCCCCCGGGGCCTGTGTCTGGGGAGCC
Source organism: Phyllomedusa bahiana (assembly GCA_025379985.1). Taxonomy (NCBI): domain Eukaryota; kingdom Metazoa; phylum Chordata; class Amphibia; order Anura; family Hylidae; genus Phyllomedusa; species Phyllomedusa bahiana. The sequence continues at coordinate 37,397 of JAODAL010033234.1, read as the reverse complement.
GACATGTTCCACAGCTTGTGGGGCTCGGGCTGCGGGATCCGGGCGGTGCACACGCTGCTGACGGCCGGGGTCACCCTGGTGCTGCCCTGCATGACACTGGCAAGTATCCGGGGCTGCCTCCTGGTGCTGGGGGTCAGGGGTATCCGTGCTGTGGGAAAGCTGGGTGCCAATATGGCCGCCAGTGCAGCTGTCCCTGACCCCTGTGATAACCCCTGACCTGTGTCTGCAAGTCAGGAGCCTGGGAAAGCTGGGTGCTAATAGTATGGCCGCCCCTATAGCTCCTGCAGCCCTGTCCAGATAGGCCTTTATCAGGAGTGTAGGAAAGCTGGGTGCTAATAGTATGGCCGCCCCTATAGCTCCTGCAGCCCTGTCCAGATAGACCTTTATCAGGAGCCTGGGAAAGCTGGGTGCTAATAGTATGGCAGAGACTGTAGCTACTGCAGGACTGTCTGGGTATCCAGCTTTCCCAGACTCCTGATAAAGATGCTAGCACTGTGGTTGCCACTGTAGCTACCCCAGGGCTGTCCAGGAACGCAACGATCCATCCCTTTATCAGGAGCCTGGAAAAGCTGGGTGGCCAATAGTAGGGCGACAACTTTAGGTACCACAGGGCTGTCCTGATGTCCAGCTTTCCCAGACTCCTGATAAAATTGCTAGCACTATGGTTGCCACTATAGCTACTGCAGGGCTGTCCGGATATGGAGCACCCCATCCCTTTATCAGGAGCCTAGGAAAGCTGGGTGCTTGCAGTATAGCCAATGCAGGGCTGTCCAGATATCCAGCTTTCCCAGACTCCTGATAAAGATGCTAGCACTGTGGCGACCACTATAGCTCCTGCAGCGCTGCCCAGAAACACAATGATCCATATCTTTATCAGCAGTCTGGGAAAGCTGGGTACTAGCACTATGGCCACCTCTATAGCTACCGCAGGGCTGACCAGATAGACAGTGATCCATCCCTGTATCGGGAGCCTAGGAAAGCTGAGTGCTCATAGTATGGCCAACTCCATAGCTACCACAGGGCTGTCCAGATATCCAGCTTTTTCAGACTCCTGCTAAAGATGCTAGCACTATGGCTCCTGCAGCGCTGCCCAGAAACACAATGATCTGTCCCTTTATGAGCAGCCTTGGAAAGCTGGGTGGCGAATCGTATGGTGACCACTATAGCTGTCCAGATACCCAGCTTTCCCAGACTTCTGATAAAGATGCTATTACTATGGTTGCCACTATAGCTACCACAGGGCTGTCCAGATGCACAGCAACCGATCCTTTTATCAGGAATTTGGGAAAGCTGGGTGCTAACATCATGGCTGCCTCTCACCACAGGCCTGTCCCGATAAGCAGTAATAATATATCTCTTTATCAGTAATCTGGGAAAGCTGGGTGGCCAATAATATGATCGCCACTATAGCTCCTGCAGCGCTGTCCAGATAGTCAGTGATCCAACCCTTTATCAGAGCCTGGGAAAGCTGGGTGTTATTAATATGGCCGACACCATAGCTACCACGGGACTATCCGGGTATCCAGCTTTCCCAGACTCGTGATAAAGATCCTACCACTATAGGTCCTGCACCGTTAATTTTCAATTGCACCCTTATATCAGGAAAAGGGGGAAACGGGGTGCTAACCAGGAAATGCTATACTCCACGCTCTGTCCCGTTATCAGGTGTCTGGGAAAGCGGGTCCCCCCACAAAATTTGGATACCACACAGTGAGCCGTTTGAGCTTCCAGGTCCTTTTAACCCTTTCTCCCTTCCCACTCTCATCCCCGGTGGGTCCATCCCCTGCAGCCCTGGTGTTCGTGGCGCTGGTCGCCTGCTCCACGGCGCTGTATTACGGAGTGTCGCTGATGGACCCGGGCTATGTGTCCCCGACTGCCGAAAGGGTTTGAAAGGGTTAGGTAGAATGCTGACGCCAAAAACGCCGCAGACAAAATCCCATTTCTTCTTCATATCACCCGCCCAAACCTGAAAAAGAGGCGGGGGCCCCCGGCCCCGTGCGGATGAGGCGCGGGGAACTGCCTTCAAAAAGGTGCGGACAGGGGGGGCTGGGTCTAGTACAGTAAGGCCAAATTTTTGAGAATACAAAAATAGATTTTTTCACAGACTGTTGCCCTTGTTTTCTTGTGTTTGTCAATGTTTTTATCACTTACAGAAATACAAGTGCAATCAATATAAAACAAAATTTTTATTGACACAAAAGAGTTAAGGGAGCGTCAATTTTTCAGGTGCCCTTCCTTAAACCTCTGCAATTCTCCCGGGCTGCTCTCAATCACTTCTACAAACCCGAATGATACCCCATTCTTGCACAATCAACTTGCATTTTGTCACAATTTTTTGGTTTTTGTTTGCCCACCCATCTCTTGATGATTGCCCCCAAGCCAATGGGATTAAGTTTTGGGATTTCCAGCCATGGACCCAAAATCTCTTTTTTCCCTGGCCATTTTTTATCGCCTTTTTCTTTAGGGAAGTGCTCCATCATGCTGGAAAAGGGATTTTTTATCACCAACCTCTTGGGAAAGGTTTGGAAAGTTGCCTCGGGGGAAAATCTTTACCATTCTTTATTCAGGGTTTTTTTTAGGGAAAACGTTAGAGACCATTTTCCCGGTGAGAAAACAACCCACACATGAATGGTTTCTGGATGCTTTTTCACTTTGGGAAACAAGACGGTGGGATCCTCACCTTGTCTTTTCCCCAACAACTGTTTTCCCAAATTTTCCCAAAAATTCGGAAAAAGGGATTCATCAAAAAATGACTTTACCCCAGTCCTCAGAGTCCACTCCCGTACCTTTTGGGAAATTCAGCATCCCTATGTTTTTCTGAAGAAAAGGGTTTTTTGCTGCCCCCTTGCACCACCTTTCTCCATGAGACCCCCCTCACATGCAGCAGATGTCTACACCTGCCTCCATTCCTACAAGCTCTCACTGCTGGGGCCCTTTTCCCAAGCAAAAACACTTTTTTAAAGCCCGGTCCTTTTTGGCGCTTGTGGCTTTTTTTTTTGGGCCCCCCCCCTGGAAACCTTTTTGGGCAACAATTTTGGAAACCGCTCTCCTTAATTCCTTGATGAGCGATTTGATTTGACTGAGGGGTCTATCTTTTCTACGCGAACCTTCCCCTTTTGGGCCCGTTTTTTGGGAGTGCAATGATGACTGCACTTTTTTTTTGAGATACCATGTTTAAAAAAGAAAACAATTATCCAAGCACCCCCCTATTTAAATTCCCGTGGGGGGATTTACTTAATCATGACAGATTTTCTCCACCTTCCTCATCAACACCCACACCTTGTTAATGGGGCAAACACGAAACGATGGTAGCTGCCCTTTTAAGCAGTGCAATAAGTGGGAAAAGTTTTTGGGGGGGAAAAATTCATTTTGTAGGCAAATTTGACTTTTCAATTTAAATTTCTGTTGCTGATCACTTTTTATAACATTCTGGAGATATGCAAAAAATTGCCATTATAAAACCTGATGCAGTAGACTTTGTAAAAATTAACATTTGTATCATTCTCAAAGCTTTTGGGCATGACTGTACAGCAGTCTCAGTGACAGAGGTGCAATACCAGACACAGCCATAGAGAAGAGGGGCGCTGTTTTTGGAATTCAAAGACAAATATTTTTTTTTTGTAATTTTGGACAACCCCTTTAAGACAGGTTTTGCGGTCACGTAATTCAGGAAATGTAGTGCTACACAGCTGCCATTCAGATGAACACCCATAGGTGTAATGTAGAGATGGCACAAGTCCGCCAACATGGCAGCAGCTCACTGTATCCTATGGAGGCGGGGGCTCTGAGCACCAGGACCCCCTTCTAGAACATTCATTGGCCTGAATAGGATAATTGGGGAGGGGTTGACTTCATAACCATCTACCTATCTGTATGTCATAGACAGGACTGGGGTAAAGTATTCTGATGCCCAAGGCAAATAGCACCAGCCCACTCCCCGCACCTACTTCATATTGCGACGCGTACAGTATGCCGTGTGAACATACCCCTATTATAAGTAACCACACGGTGTCACTCCCATAGACTTTGAATGGAGCAGAAGTGTGGCGAGAGAGGATGGGAAGTCAGGGCCCACAGGACGGGTGATAAATGGCTGCTGTGGCTCAATTCCTTTAAGGGTATGTTCACACGGGGTGGACACTGTTGTGTATTTATCATTGATTTTTTGTTTCTACATTGACTACAATGGGAGAAGGCAAAATGCGCAGGAAAGGTTTATCTGCAGTAAAATCCTCAATAAATCTGCACCAAAACGAGCAGCAGATCTGCCCTGTGTGAACACCTCCTACAGCGACATTCCCATCTCTCTGCTTGCTGTCATGAGTGTAACGTCTTGGAAAGGGCGAAGACATGGGCGACATGTATAAAACTGTCTATGTAAGACTGTGTTGCCTATAGCAACCAACAGAATCCCCTAGTAACAAATTAAAGGCCATAGCAATGAATTAGAACCCATGGTGATCAGTCAGAGCCCATAGCAACCAATCAGAGCCCAGCTTTAATTTCTTATACTGCTCTGGGAAAATGAAAGCGGAGTTCTGATTGGTTGCTATGAGCCCTGATTGGTTGCTTTGGGCTCTGATTAGTTGCTATAAACTCTTATTGGTTGCTATGGGCTCTGATTGGTTGCTATGGGTTCTGGTTGCTATGAGCTCTGATTGCTTTGGGCTCTGATTGGTGGCTATGAGCTCTTATTGCTATGGGCTCTGATTGGTGGCTATGGGCAACAAGGACAGTCTCATATCTAGACAATTTTATAAAATGAGACCATATGTATTAACGACACTGTTGCCATTTTAGTCTGTGGGTGATGGATATCACTGTTACGCGTCCATTGCAGCATCCAGGTAACATAGTTTGGAGCTTCTCAGAGAAGACAAAAACGGTGATCCAATCGCCTCTACTCTATTTGTGCTTATGGAGTATATTCTACCTTCTGGCAGGATTAGATAGGACCATTATTATTACATTGCTTGCACCCTAAAGGTTTGGTCCAAACTTAGGGGGGGGAGGGGGAGACGGAGCTGCAGGACCGGGCACAGCCACAACCCCATGGATGGCGCTGTACTGTTTGTGGGGATGCTTTGCCATAAATTAAAAATCTAGAGTGTATTAATGTATTGCGTTGGTCTCTTCCCACAGCAGCCCATGAGAGCTCGACACTGCAAATCCTGCCAGCGCTGTGTGCGGAGGTACGACCACCACTGCCCCTGGATTGAGAACTGTGTGGGGGAGAAGAACCACCGCGTCTTCATCCTGTACTTGGCGCTGCAGCTGCTGGTGCTGCTCTGGGCGCTCCGCATCGCTGGGTAAGAAAAATCCTGCTACCCCCTGTACAATATAGAAGGGTCAGCACTGGGCGGAGGCGGCCATGACGGGTCTGGGACAGCCAACTAAAAAAAGCTGTCCTCCACAATTCAGTATAACAATGGCCGCAGCTGCTCCTGTCTTGGTGTACGAGGAGGCGCCCCGGGACTGCTGCAGCCAAGCAGTGCCCGCCGTGGTCATGCGTCGTCCGAGTGGCAGCACCTGACTTATCCTGTACTGACGCCGAGTTACATCCTGTATTATCCTCCAGAGCTGCGCTCACAGAGTGGAAGTAATGTATGTACACAGTGGCTGCACCAGCAGAATAGTGAGTGCAGCTCTGGAGTATAATAAAGAATGTAACTCAGGATCAGTACAAAGGGTAAGTAATGTATGTACATGACCTGCACCAGCAGAATAGTGATTCAGCTCTGGAGGATAATACAGGATGTAAATCAGGATCAGTACAGGATACGTAATGTAGTACATTTACTGCACCAGGGGAAAAAGTGAGTGCAGCTCTGGAGGATAATACAGGATTAACTCAGGATCATTACAGGAAAAGTAATGTATGTACACAGTACGCACCAGCAAAATAGCGAGTGCACCGGGATATAATACAGATTTTACTCGGATCAAAAGGGAATAAGTAATGTATGTACATAGTGACTGCACCACAAATAGTGATGCAGCTCCGGGAGTAAATACGGGATGTACTCGGGTAAGTAATCAAAAATTTGTACGATGATTATTTAAAATGAAATGAATTTAAGAAAAATTAAGTCTTAATACTTTATAATTATATTATAATTTTAGGTATAAAATTTTGTGCCACTTTATTCAGTTGTATAGGACAGAACTCCACCCCCCTTGCCTACCTGCACCCACCACTAGGGGGAACATCCATTTAGTGCATTGTGTATACAGTATACACTCACCGGCCACTTTATTAGGTACACCTGTCCAACTGCTCGTTTTTAAAACTTAATTTTTAATCAGCCAAAACACATGGCGGCAACTCGTCTTTAGGCATGTAGTTTGGTCCCAAAACAATCTCCTCAGTTCAAACCGACATCAGTATGGGGAAGGGGGTGATTGAGTGCCTTTGAACGGGCATGGTTTTGTGCCCGAAGGGCTGGTTGAGTATTTCAGAAATGCGTCTCCTGGGATTTTTTACGCACAACCATCTCTAGGGGGTTTCAGAGAATGGTCCAAAAAAAAAAAAACCCGGAGCGGCAGTCCTGTGGGGGGAAATGCCTTGTTGATGCAAGGTCAAAGGGGAATGGGCAACTTTTCAAACGATAGAAAAGGAACAGTGACCAAATAGCCACCCGTTACAACCAAGGAAGGCAGAAGAGCATCTCTGAACGCACAGTAGGCCAACTTGAGGCAATGGGCTACAGCAGCAGAAGACCACACCGGGTGCCACTCCTTTCAGCTAAGAACAGAAACTGAGGCTCCAATTTGCCCAAGCCCCATCGAAATTTGGGCAGTAGAAGATTGGAAAAACGTTGCCTGGTCGATTGAGTCTCGATTTCTGCTGCGACATTTCGGATGGTAGGGTCAGAATTTGGGGGGTCAACAACTGAAAGCATGGATCCCTCCTCCCTTGATAAAGGGTTCAGGGGGTGGTGGGGGTGTCAGGGTGGGGGGAATATTTTCTTGGCACTTTTGGGCCCCTTGGTCCCAAATTGAGCATCTTTGCAACACCTTGTGGAATCATCCCACGAAAATTGGGGCAGTTCTGAAGGCAAAGGGGGGCCCAAAACCCGGTTACTAGCAGGTGACCTAAAAAGGGGCCCGGTGAGTGTACTTCCTATGTGTTAGAGCTCTATAACACAGCACAGATTGATTGATTGGTAATTGATCCTGCCCCCGCCACCTCTTCATTCCCATCATGCATTGCTGGCTGATGTGCATCTCTCTGTTTTTGTACAGGTCTGGCTTCAGTCTGCACTGACCTGGAGCGAGTGGCTGCGCGCCAACATCTTCCTGCTTGCGGCCTCCATTGTGATTGGCTTCTGCACGGTGGTGGTGACCCTGCTGCTCGTCAGCCACCTGTACCTCATCTCCTGTAACGTCACCACCTGGGAGTTCATGTCCCACCATCGCATCTCCTACCTGAAGCAGTGCGACTCGGATACCAATCCCTTCGACAGGGGGATCCTCTGGAACTTGTGGAGCTTCTTCTGCTCGTGCAGGAACGTTGTTTGGGAGCGAGTTTATTTCAGAGACACTTCCAATGCAGTATGAGAGTAAAACAGATGGGAAGAGAACACACAGACCATATCCCCTATAGGAAGGGGGTCACTAATAGGGGAGAACACCATGGGGGCAGCTCAGTATCACTAATAGGTGGTATGGGGTGATGAATATATCATGTAGGCACCTGGGTGTACAAAGCTGAGCTTACAGGGATGGTCACCTCCACTAGTATGGATGGGGTTGCCTCTCAGGACACCTCTATAGGAATAGGAGAACCGAACTGTGTACATCACTGCTCCCTCTACATGGAAAGTAGGCAGCGTGAATGGTCAGACGCAGAGGAAGACTAACGCAGGTAAGGAGGTCGCACTGGTCTTCAGCAGTATGGCACAATACCTATGGTGGGGATAAAGCCACCTCTGCTGCCAGTGCACTAAAAATCAAGCAACTAAAGCCGATTCAGATGCACGGTTTTGTGTATACAGTCATAAGAAAAGTGTTTTCCATGTTCCCTTTTATATACACAGTACTATGATGCTCACCTCTATGTGTTTCCTTGACTGTAAGTTCACAAGAAAGGGAAAACTACTTAAAGGGGTTTCCTCATGGATTCATCTCCCTCGTCCTGGTTTCATTTTGAATTAGGCTTTTTTAGGCTTCTACTAGGCTGCAAAACAACCCCGGGCTTTGCTATACAACCCTGGGTGGGCCTATCAGGAGAGATGAAAAGGTCTGGCTTAGTGACCGTGTGGGACCCATCAGGAGAGTCAAACAGGTCTGTAGCTATATGCAGTCTGGCAGCCATCAGGAAGATCAAACAGGGGCGGGGAGCTATAGGCCAGTGGCTGGGGCCTATCAGGAGAGATCAAACAGGCGTACATAGTGACCAGTGCGGCACCTATCAGGAGGATCAAACAGGCTTACTATATGACCATGCGGAGCCTACAGGAAAGATCAAACAGGGGCTGTAGCATAGCAACCCCTGCTGGCAGCCTACAGGGGGGAAATTTAACGGCTGCCAGCGTGGGGTGCTATAGCTACACCCTACGGGAGAGAACAAACAGGTCTGCAGCAATAGCAACCTGAGGAGCTGATGCAGCCCATACAAGAGGGGATATCTAGGACTAGGTAGGACACTGTTAATGGACACATATTGCAAAGTGACTTGTTTTTGCAAGATCTTTAAAGGGGTTGTCTCACTACAGGGATCGCTGCTTTTTATGTTAAAGATCTTGCAAAAACAAGTCACTTTGCAATATGTGTCCATTAACAGTGTTCTACCTATTCCTAGATATCCCCTCTTGCATGGCCTGCATCAGCTCCTCAGGTCGCTATAGCTACAGACCTGTTCAATCTCTCCTGATAGGCTGCTAGCACTGGTTGCTATAGTTACAGACCTGGCTTCTACTGCAGTAGAAGCCAGTAAACACGCCCCTGAATCCAAAATGAAACCAAGATAACAGGACTGCGGTAAGATGAATCAATGTAGTGAGACAACCCCATAAGGCCTGTCTGTGAGCCTGGAAACATACGGTAGGTCTGCATGGATGCTCTGTACACAAAACGCTAGAATTTAACATCAAGACTATGAAAAGTGCATTGGAGGAATAGAATAAAGGTTGCAAATGTGGACCGAGTAGACCTCCGTGGTTGGTGCCCAGAGCAACCAATCCGAGCTTTCATTTTTTTAAATCGCCCTGGAAAAATTAAAGCGGGAAACAGTGGTTGCTATGGGCAACAAAGACTGTTTTGATAGAAGAGGCCCTCTATCGAAAGTAGGGCAATTCAGGGTGAGGGTAAGGGAGGAGGGTGTGAAGATCTAATACTACTTACTAAGGCTTAGTTCACATCTCGGATGCAGATTCCATCAAAAATTTTGGAGTTTTTCTTTTAAAGTAACAGACACCATAGTGAGAACCTGATGGGCCCTCTTGCAGTCAGTGGGGGTCTATCAGGTGCTGCTGGGGTCTGTCCTGTTAGAGCTTCGGTGCCGCCAGAGGCTCCAAACCGAATCACCAACATAAATGTGAACTGAGCCCCAAGCAGGGTCGGACTGTGGCTCTGGGAAGGTCATAGACTATATACCTCGTGCCAAAAACAGGAGCACATCTCATCACGTCACGGCCGGACCCCTCCACGTCTTTGCATCCAGTGCCGTCCTAATATGCATTTCTCTTATGTGAGGGCGTCTCCTGCCCCGGGTCGCTGTCTCGATGGAGCGGTCTATACGGTATATTATGCTGCATCGCTCTGCAGCCGGATCATTGCACTGATTTTTATATTTGTATTGCGTCCGTCTAATAAAGCTGTTCTTGATTTAATAAAATGATGGCTGCTGCCTGATTTGTATACGGAAGGGCCTGCCAGAGGCGCGGGGCCCGCCAGAGGTGCAGCGCTCTGTACACCCTTAAAGGGGTTGTACAAGGGGGAAAAAAAACAAAACAGGGCTGCTTTCTTCTAGAAACAGATAAGCTGCAATACCACACACAGCCACTGAGTGACGCTGGTTTCAGGAGCAGGCGACCATATCTTGTACTTTGACAGGACCAAGCAATAAAGAACCCGGTCACATCCAAACATCACATCTGTGGTTTATTAGTACATAGGACGGTGCGGCTCCCCGCGACCTGGAGGCAGAGGGGTAGATTGCTTTCTATTTAAAATGCATCCTGTGGCTCTTAAAGGGACGCACCGCCTTTTAGGTTAAATATATTAATCACTACAGTAAAAACACTCAACACCGCTCTCTCTATATATTACTATGATACAGGTGACGCCGGCAGAACATTAACGGAACCGGCTTCACCCCCTTCTGGTTTGGATTTTCTTCTATTTGACATTTTCCTTCATTAGTAGCAGTAAAGACTACGGGCAGTTATGTATGAAAGTGGTCTAGCAGTAAGACAAGACTGTCCTTGTTGCTCATAGCAACCAGAGCCCATAGCAACCAGAGCTTATAGTAACCAGTCAGAGCCCATGGCAACCAATCAGAACTCTTAGCAACCAGAGCTTATAGCGACCAGTCAGAGCCCATAGCAACCGATCAGAACTCATAGCAACCAGAGCCCATAGCAACCAGTCAGAGCCCATATCAACCAGCGCTTATACTACCCAGTCAGAGCCCATAGCAACCAGAGCCTATAGCAACCAATCAGAACTCCTAACAACCAGAGCTTATAGCGACCAGTCAGAGCCCATAGACACCAATCGGCGCTTACAGCAACCAATCAGCTCAGCTTTTATTTTTCCAGATCACTGTATGGAATGAAAGCTGAATTTTGATTGGTTACTACGAGCTCTGATTTGCAGCTATAAACTAGGATTGGTTGCTATGGACTTGGATTAGTGTCTAGGCTCTGGTTGCTATGGGCTCTGACTGGTTCCTTTGGGCTTGGACTGGTTGCTATTGGCTCTGATTGGTCACTATGGGCCACAAAGACAGTCTTCCTGCTGGACCGTGTTCATACACAAGGCCTTACGTCTCCATCTCAGGACCCTATCAGGCTGATGTGACATAACTAGTGTCTAGGCCCAGTATGCAACCTGCTGTAACCAGTACTATCACACACTACAGAGATATTACAGGGGTTCTATAGACCTAGGTACATTCTTTCTCTATTTGGCCTGCAATGGTTTAGAGCAGACCTGCACAACATTGGATAATGTGAGGGGCCAGGATACCCCCACTACCACCCTCTGCCCACTTTCGGGTGGCGTTTACATAGGCCACACCCTTTTGTGGGCTGTTCGCAGGCCAGTAATGCTTCGGCGGGCCGTATGTTGTGCAGGTCTGGTTTAGAGCCTATGGTGATCGTGCTGGAGACAGGGAGCAAAGAATTTGTACAAGAACATTTTTTGATCATCTCAGACGACATGGAAACCATAGGTAGCCATGATTCCCCAATGGGCGCTGGAGCCCCGGCTGCAGGTCCAGCACCTGGAATGGGTCGGAAACAGACATGGGGTATATATTCATGGGAATCGCCCTAGGTTTCCCAATAATATAAACCAACACCATCTGCTCTGTGGCCATCTATAAGCATCTATTGAACCCCCTTAATAAGAAACTCTGCAACATTGGCACAACAAAATACAAGTAACTCGATATGAAATGCATCGTTAAAAGGGAGTTGTAGGAAATAAGAAAAACATGGCTGCTCCCTTCCAGGAATAGCGCACTTTCATCCTGCAGCTCAGCCTCGCTCGGGTAAACCTGCTATGCCAGACACAGCCTCTGGACGTGGGTGGCGCTGTGTCTGGCAGAAAGCAGCCATGTTTTGTTTCATCTTCTACAACCCCTTTAATCAAGTCTGAACAAATACCGAGCTCAAGGACATTAAATAACCACCGTACAGACCGAGAGCCGACTATGTACAAGACATTTCCATGTTCATCTATTCACATATGGGAAGGTTTTCTCATTGGTCCTTCATTGGGTTGGAGTGCAATTGTGCAGACCCCAACCTACTGTAATGTAATGTATATATATATATATATATATATATATATATATATATATATATATATATATATATATATATATATATATATATATATAATTTTTTTTAAATTTAATTTTAATATTGCTCTGATGCATCTAAAAGAAAGCAAAAGCAACGTAACATGCAGTCGTGATTAGAAGTCCACTATCGTTTTGCGTATACAGCCCCTAGGCAGAGCTATGCGTCTCTACTGTTGCTGATGCTTTAGTCCTATTCACTCCCATCTGTCCACAAAGGGTATATTCTTATGAAACTAGGAACGGATGAAGTGTGCAGGACTACAGGGTCCAGGTGTAATCTGTGTGGAGACGCATCGGTCTGCAGAGGAGCTGCATACATATAACGGAAGGTTGTTTCTAATCACAGAGAACATGCCAATGGCTTTAAATATAACCTTAAATTATATATATTAAAATATAACAACTCCACCTAGTCTGAAATATTATGGCCAGTCCATTCCCGGTCACGCAATATCTGTTACCGAATAATGCATAAAACTATTACCGTTTTGCAGAAAAAATCCTCCGTTTCATGATGCCGGGATAGATACTGATTCACACATGAGGGTAGCCCACTAGAAATAAAGAGTGGTTGGCATATATACTGAAAGTCCTACTCTGTTCCTATTAGTATAAGGCAGAGTAATCGCCCCGAAAAGGGCGGCCCCGCTATCAAGGTACTCACCCTAGTGAGCCCTATAAGTCCCTGTACATCTGGTCATCTAGGATTGCATACATCCCAACATGTTTTCCCCACTAGATTTAGAAAATAAGTGGGCTCATCAGGGGACGATTGGGGGCGAAATAGGTCACCTCGTATACCCTTGCAGGTACGTGGATATGCAGGCAGTAGGAAGATTATTGCTACTGTCCCAAGAGTATCCCTATAAAAGTCCTACTCTATTCCTATTAGTATAAGGCAGAGTAACCACCCTGAAAAGGGCGGCCCCACTATCAAGGTACTCACCCTAGTGAGCCCTACAAGTCCCTATACATCTATCTGGTCATCTAGGATTGCATAAATCCTGACACGTTTCCCCCACTAGATTTAGAAAATAAGTGGGTTCATCAGGGGATGATTGGGGCCGCAATAGGTCATCCCTGTATATCCTCGCCTTACATGGATATGCAGGCAGTGGAAGATTATTGCTACTTTCCCAAGAGTATGCCTATAAAAGTCCTACTCTGTTCCTATTAGTATAAGGCAGAGTAATCGCCTCGAAAAGGGCGGCCCCGCTATCAAGGTACTGACCCTAGTGTTTCCTATACATCTGGTCATCGAGAATTGCATAAATCCCGATGCATTTCACCCACTAGATTTAGAAAATAAGTGGGTTTAACAGGGTATGAATACCACCAGCTACAGATACTCTTTGGAAAGTAGCAATAATCATCCACTGCCTGCATATCCACGTACCGGCAAAGATATACCAGGATGACCTATTAAGGCCCCAATCATCCCCCGATGAACCCACTTATTTTCTAAATCTAGTGGGGGAAACGCGTCGGGATTTATGTAATTCTTGATGACCAGAGGTATAGGGACCTATAGCGCACTCTAGGCTGATTACCGTGATAGCGGGGCCGCCCTTTACGAGGCGATTACTCTGCCTTATACTTATAGGAACAGAGTAGGACTTTTATAGGCACACTCTTTGGAAAGTAGCAATAATCTTCCACTGCCTGCATATCCACGTACAGGCAAAGATATACCGGGATGACCTATTGCGGCCCCAATCGTCCCCTGATGAACCCATGTATTTTCTAAATCTAGTGGGGGAAGCGCGTCGGGATTTATGCAATTCTTAATGACCAGAGGTATAGGGACTTATAGGGCACACTAGGGCGAGTGCCTTGATAGCGGGGCCGCCCTTTTCGAGTCGATTACTCTGCCTTGTAGGAACAGAGTAGGACTTTTATAGGGGCAGTATATATGCCAACCACTCATTATTTCTAGTGGGCTACCCTTGTGTGTGAATCAGTACTCTATCCCGGCATCATGAAACAGAGGACTTTTTCTGCAAAACTGTAATAGTTTTATGCATTATTCAGTAACAGATTGTACTGTGTTATTGGGAATGGACTGGCCATAATACTTCAAACTAGGTGGAGTTGTTATATTTTAATATAGATCATTTAAGGTTATATTTTAAGCCATTGGCATGTTCTCTGTGACAGCAGGTCTAATTAACACTGGTATTGTTTAATAAAAGTCAGTGCAGTTGTTTCTAATCAATATTATTTGCAAACTTTGGTTATTTCTTATTTTAGAGGCAAGGGAACAATAAAAAAAAATGGTCGCAAAGGTGGACCTATCCTTTAATGAGCGCTTCTACGCTGACCTCCTGCGTTGTCCTCTCCTGGCAGCCATTTGTATTTCTACCCGTTTTCTTCCTGGATGGGTCACGGCCACCGTTAGAGTTTTAGGAGTGTTGTCGCCGGCTTTTCCAGATGCCAGAATGACAAACCTAGACAAGGTCTAGAGGAGCTCTAATGGCTGCCGTTAATGGTCGGTGCTTTTTAGAAGAGGATAAGTTGAGGACTTCTATAGACCGGTGGGCAAAGCTGTAAGATATCATGGCCACTCTTGGTCCAGGAAGTGCTAGTTCCATTCATGACCCTTTGGCACGGATATCTGGATAATACATATGGGAAGAACAGCAGCAGAATCGAGTGAGAACTTTACCTGGAGCGGAGGTAGAGGCTAGAAAAGGTCAGAGCTTCCAGTAGGTCCTTCGTGGCCCCTGAGGACGTGTAGGTCTATAGTGCGGTCTCGGATTAAGTGCGTTACATCACATACCAAATGTAGTGAAGCTCGAGATGAGCCCGAGGTATCCAAGACATTGTCCAGAGATCAGTCAAGTCACTGCTTCTGCTCACCAAGGAGAAGGTCCGAGACAAAGTCAAAGTCCTGAAACAAAATCTGGTCGCCAGCAGTCAAGGGACGAGGGTCGTCGGACGGAGACAGCACCGGCTTCTGCCCCGTGAATTCTTCATCGAAGTTCCGGACATCAAAGGGGTCGTTTAAGGCAGGTACGAAGGGAGGCTGCAGCTTGCGTGCATACAGGGCTTCCCAGTCCATCTCCTGTGTAGGGACAAACAGAAGCCAAGAAACATGACTTTTGTTGCATATGGTAACTTCTTAAAGGGACACTGTATCATCAGGAGAGCCGGACTACAATTTTCAATGGGATGAATGGTAGATGGTCCACAAAACTCTTTCCCCCCCTTCATATCCTCTACCTAGAGAACCATAACCTATAGACATACGGTCCTCTATAGGAGGCCCAACTCTGCTTCAGCCTTGCACGTGTTAAAGGAAATGTCCATTACTTTTAAAGAGAATCTGTCGCCATTTTTTTTTACTTCTTAAATCAAGACCCTGATCCATATTCTTTTCGTCTTCGCCGGTTTTATTTTCTTATTGTAATTTCTCAATTTGGTCATCTACATATTATTATGGGGGCGGCCATCTTGCCTGAGCTGCTTTAACAGCATTTAGAGAGATGCTTTACAGCAGCTTCATGGACATAGGAGCCTGTGAACAGGAGCAGACCCATTGACTTCTATAGGAGAGGGAACTCTGTGACCTGGGAAGAAGTCAGTGTGCAGGGAGGTGGAAAGGTGGAGCTGTGACATCTCCTGTTGTGACTGGTGGATCCTGTGTTATCTATACACATTGGGGTCTCCTTTCAGTGTGATCCTGCCTGTGCTGATAAAGAGGAGACTGCAGAAAAGTTTTCTCCCCACAACAGGAGCAGATCCATTGACTTCTACAGGAGAGTGTTGTGGGCATGCTCTGTGACCTGGGGAGTCAGTGTGCAGAGAGGGGGAGCTGTGACATCTCCTTTTGTGTCTGGTGGATCCTGTGTTATCTATACACATTGGTGTCACCTTTCAGTGTAATCCTGCCTGTGCTGAGAATGAGGAGACTGCAGAAAAGTGATCTCTACAGGACAGGACCGACTCATTGATGTCTATAGGAGAGTGTTGTGGGCATGCTCTGTGACCTGGGAAGAAGTCAGTGTGCAGAGAGGAGGAGCTGTGACATCTCCTATTGTGACTGGTGGATCCTGTGTTGTCTATACACATAGGGGTCAACTTTCAGTGTAATCCTGCCTGTGCTGAGAATGAGGAGACTGCAGAGAAGTGATCTCTGCAGAACAGGAGGAGACCCATTGACTTCTATAGGAGAGTGCTGTGGGCATGCTCTGTGACCTGGGAAGAAGTCAGTGTGCAAGGAGGGGGAGCTGTCTCCTATTGTGAATGGTGGTGGATGCTGTGTTATCTATACACATGGGTATCTCCTTTCACTTTAACCCTGCTTGTGCTGATAATGAGCAGACTACTAAAAATCTCTCTCTACAGACCAGGAAATGTCAGACTATTATTAGGCCTAGTGGCCAAAGTGAGAACTGCATGACTTAAGAATTCTTAAAAAAAAATCTTGAAAGTGATTTGGAAAATTAAAAAAAAAAAAAAAAAATTGCTACAAAAATGTGTTTAGCATAAAACCTGAGTTAAACAATAAGTAATTTTTTGATGACACCTTCCCTTTAAGAAAGGCTATGCTGCCAGGAAGGGGTTAAAAACAAATACGGCTCTGTTCAATCACATAACTGCAGCCAGTCTCTCCTATATGAGCGGCATGCGTGCACCGAGGCCAGAGTGTCGGGATATCATTGACTGGGAGAAACGGGTTTTAGGGTATGTTCAGACAGCATATTGCGGCACTCACAGGGACGCACATACTTTCTGTCTTGTATACTTTGTATTTCTCGGCACGTCATGCACTTCTTTCAGGCGCTGAGAAATACGACCATGAAATCCTCATCGCCTGGAAGATGACAATGATTTTACACAGCTGGGCTTGTA
Organism: Phyllomedusa bahiana; assembly: GCA_025379985.1. Classification (NCBI taxonomy): domain Eukaryota; kingdom Metazoa; phylum Chordata; class Amphibia; order Anura; family Hylidae; genus Phyllomedusa; species Phyllomedusa bahiana. The sequence continues at coordinate 20,509 of JAODAL010033234.1, read as the reverse complement.
TCTTGATTTTACCGTATTTGCAGGGTGGATACGTGCGCCCCACAAATATGCTGTGTAAGCAAAGCCTGAGGGGTGAGGTGTTTATCAAATTTTAATACCCTCCTGACATTCTTTTCTTTAAAGTAATAGACAATCCCTTTCATGTGCGGCTATGGAGGATCTCTGAAGGCCTCTCACTTGTGGCAGTCGCACAATTTTGGAAGAGGTCTATAGTTTTTTTAAGAAGTTCATTACCTGATAGAAAGGCTGCGTTTTTATTTCTTCTGCGTCACCCACTCCGGCCCCCAGACGACGATCTGGCGTTTTCCGAAGTAACTAAACAAGGACTAAAAAAAAGTTTAAAAAATTATAAATGGCTTTTGCCTCCATTCTTTGCTATATGTAAGAGGATTAAATCATAAAAAAAAACCCTATCAAAGACATAGGAACTATAACTATACTGCATTCTGCGGGCGCAGCGACTACTGGGATAAAACAGCACTTACTTTCCCATCCTCACGTCTCTCTCCTGAAATCCTCTGTGCTGCTCATTACACTATCAGTATAAAAAAAAAACTACCAAAGACATAGCATCTATAAGGGCGCTGCATTCTGCGGGCGCAGCGACTATGGAGATAAAACAGCACTTACATTCCTATCCTCACTACTTCTGCATGTGCCTCTCCTGAAATCCTCTGTGCTGCTCATTACACTATCAGTATAAAAAAAAAAAACCCTACCAAAGACATAGCAATTATAAGGGTGGTGCATTCTGCGGGCGCAGCGACTATGGAGATAAAACAGCACTTACATTCCTATCCTCACTACTTCTGCATGTGCCTCTCCTGAAATCCTCTGTGCTGCTCATTATACTATCAGTATCCATTAAAACTACCAACAGACATAGTTTCCAAATAAAGGGCGCTGCTTTTCTGCGGGCGCAGCGACTAGGGAATAAAACGCACTTACATTCCTAACCCCACTACTTTGCATGTCCCCCTTCCGAAACCCCTGGGGCTTATTACACTATCATTATAAAAAAAAAAAACCCTACCAAAGATATCAATTAAAAGGGTCTATTTAGGCGCAGGGGACTACTGGGATAAACGCACTTATTTTCCCTATCCCACTGTTTGCACGGCCCTCCAAAATCCTCTGTGCTGCTCATTATACTATCAGTCCATGGCTCCCTCTTTAGCTCTCATCCAGTCCTGTCTTCATTTCAGCAATCCTATGAGGTGACCGATCACCATCTCCCACAAAATCATCTCGCCCCTCTCCTGCTGCTTTATCACCTGTCGCCCCACCGACTTAGCAGAGACCGGACCTAGAGACTCGCCCCCGAATGCTCACGTACCTTCCGTATAATGTTGATGGCTTCAGTGGGCAGGAACCGGGGGTAACGCACTTCTTCGTTCACGATACTGTCAAACACCTCCTCTTCGTCATCACCGGGGAACGGGCACTTGGAAACCACAGATCGGAGCGGGCATTAGTGATGTGGACAATGCAGGTATGTACAGAAAGAGAAGGAGGTGGCACAGTTGGGTTCGGGACCTTCGTTGGGGGAATCCTTTTGGATACCTGAAAGCGTGACCCCGACAGATCCCGCAACCTCACTGTTTAGTCCGGCACAAAAAGCATTTACGGTTGGGAAACAGAGCAAACGTAATTCAAAAGTGACGTCTGCACTGTTGTTTCCTATGGATCCATCGAGATACCTTTTTCAGGTATACCCGAAACAGGGACCGCAGCTCAGCATGTACCCAGCCCAATCTATGGGGGCACCAAAACGGGCAAATCTGAACTGCGTACCCCAAGACAGAAACCCCTCTGCTGGGTGCCAACCGAGCAATGAGAATACCAAGCAGAGGCGTAACCTGAAGTTCCGGGGCCCAAGTGCAAAAAGTGAAATGGGCCCCCCAGCTACCATGTGCCACTTACACTGCTGGTATCTCCTTCTGTGGCAGGAGGGCTTTTGGGCCCCCTCAGGGTGCAGGGCCCGGTAGCAACTGCTACCTCTGTACCCCTTATAGCTACGCCCCTGATACCAAGGACTGACGACGCGTTTTACCAGTGCAGCTACCTGGCATTATCATGGGTGTCACCAATGGGGAGGCTTCAATAAAGGGAAATTGGGGTAAGTCAGTTTCCAGATAAAATTATTTGTTGGGGAGAACTTCAGATTGTGCTACTTTAAAGGGGTTTAATCACCATACAGGTTTACAAAGGCACAGGCAGCTTCAGACTTACACTTCCTAGTAAGGATGTGGGTGGGTCCTATTGCAGTGAATTTACTGTTGAGCTCTCTACTTTTACTAATCTGAGCAGGTCACTGTTACATGAGTGCAGGTCGGTTTTAAATATGTTAAGTGCACCCGGCTTTAAGTGGTTATAAAGGGGTTGTCTCACTTACATGGATTATTCTTACCTCAGTCCTGTTTTCTTTGGTTTCATTTTGAATTGGGAAGGGTGGAGAGGGGTGGGGGCGGGGGGGTGCGTCGGGGGAGAGGGGTGTTGGGGGGGGCGGGGGGGGGGGGGTGTGTTACTAGCCTGCAGCTAGAAGCCTAGGTCTGTAGCTTAGCTATATCAGCCTATTCAGCTAGATCACAGGTCTTGTAGCCCATAGCGAACTGTGGTGCTGAGGCGCCATTCAATGAGGGGATATTAGGAATGGTAGGACTAGGATCACCTGGTTATTGGACATTATAGCATTGGGAGTTGTTTTTGCAAGTCGGGATCATAAAATAGCCAGCAATTCAATGTAGTGTGACAACCGCTCTTTCAATGCTGACATAGCCATGTAAGTACCAACACGTGCTACCTCTTGTCTTGTGTTAAGACTCTGCAGGGACAGTGGAGTGACTCATCATGGTTGAAACTGACTGCTCCTGGACTGATCGCATCTTAGTATAAACTAATTGGTTGTTAAAGACAGACGCAGAAAGTGAAAAGAGGTGGTGGTTGGTATACAAGTGAAACTTGTGTACTCAAAGGAATTATTTTTCTCCTCTTAATATCTTATACCATTGGAAAATCAAAAAAGCAAATTGTTTTCGTTATTGTGTCTTCTTTTACCGCCCTTTCACCCTGTGCTTCTGTGCTAATACATTATAGTAGAGGAAAACCCAAGTGTCTGCTGGGAGTTGATGCCTGGGGAGTGGCCATGTTGGACCTTACTCTTAAATTGCCTAAAGGCGTGTCTATTGTCCATGTAAGGACACTATGGAATATCACTAGAACAGGGGTCTGCAACGTTGGCGCTCCAGCTATTGGGAAACTACAACTCCCATTTATATAATCGATATCAGTGGGCATGATGGGAGATGTAGTTTCCCAACAGCTGAAGAGCCGACATTACAGATCCCTGCACTAGAATAGGCCATCACACCTCTAGGACCCACAACCCAAGAACAAGCCCCCAAAACCTCTTGATTTGGAACAGAGAGGTAATCGGGACTCAACCTGAAATAAGGGGCAGGTGAGACCCTACACCTGACACCGAGGGCACCTCCACGCGACATTTCCCATATATAAATCTGAAAAAAGGTAGAACCCTTTATATTTTGGTCTGGCATACAAACACAACCAGAAGTGATTGATCGGGTCTCACCTCTCCTACCAGCATCTCGTAGATCAGCACTCACACAGTAAGTTCCACCAGGCTCCTCCGCATACGGGTTTTCGACGTGCCGTCCTGAACCTCCGGGGTGCCAGGAACTCCGGCGTCCCACAGAAGGTGCTCGTCCGGTCACCGAACCCCATACCTGGGAGACAAAAAAGGTAAATGATCACCTGTCCCCTTCACTATTGCCCAGGTCTGGGCTCCAAATCCTCACCTTCTTTACAGAGCCCAAAATCCGCAATCTTCACAAAGCCATTGGCGTCCATCAGTAGATTATCCAGCTTCAGGTCTCTGTAGAGGAGCACAAGGTCACATCTCTCCCTCCATACATCAGAGAGCATCACGTACACGGCCAGAACAAGTGCAAGTCCTGTTTTTTTACTTGCAGAATAAAACATTTCCCATAGTGCATTGCAACACTGCATTGTTTTAAGTATGAACACTACATCTACCACAATGCATGACAGCAGAGCATTCTATACAGACACTGAACCAGCAGGGCGCACCGTGATCTTGAATATGAATGTGTGCAAGAAGATTGGATGGACACGCCACTAAGCCCTGACGAACGTACCTGTAAATGATCTTCTTCTGGTGCAGGAACTGGTAGGTCCAGACCACGCAGGCGGGAAGATAGAACCTGAAAGCTGGCGATCCGGTGACTGCGGGGGCTACAAATGTCGGGGACACAGAATTATGTATTGCAGGTCGGCTCCGCGCTGACCCACCTTGTCGCAGGCTGGGAGAAGACATTGGCATGGATGTGCATCATCAGGTCTCCGCCCGGCATGTACTCCATCACAAAGCATGCGTGTTCTGGGGTCTGGAAGCATCCAAAGAGGTTCACCAAGAATGGGTGTTCGAGGAGGAGTTTCATGCTCGAAGATCCGCTTTCTCACACTTGCCAGAATGCCGATGGAAGGGGGGTGCACAGATGGTTAGGGCGGGTGGCGAGACCAATGCGGACTCTAGACCAGGTGTCTGCAACGTCGGCTCTCCAGCTGTTGGGAAACTACAACTCCCAACATGCATTTATATCATCTATATCAGTGGGCACAATGGGAGATGTAGTTTCCCAACTGCTGGAGAACCGCACTTTACAGACCAGTGTCATAGGGAAGAAACTACAACTCCCAACATGCATTTATATAATCTACATCAGTGGGCATGATGGGAGATGTAGTTTCCCAACAACTGGAGAGCCGACGTTGCAGACCCCTGCGGGTCTAGACAAAGTCATCATCGTACCCCATCTCCGGAGTCCATGTTCCCTTCCTTGACCATTATTCATTACATCTGTCCCCTAGTTACAAACGGAGACTTATGGGGCTTGCTGGCAGTTGTAGTTCAATGTCACAGACGCGTTTCGGGCATCCTCAACTTACACCGTTCCAACTTGCATCTGTCCCTTAGTTACAAGTGGAGGCTTATGAGGCATGCTGGCACTTGTCGTTCCATGTCTCACAGCATATAGTAGCTGTGGAACGACATAGGTATGTGCCAGAATGCCACAGTTAGCAATATGAGTTGGAAAAAGCAATATCATAAATGTATAATTCCTTCCCTGCACGAGCCATTTATGTTGTGGAGATACATTTAATAATTACACCTGTCCGACTTACTTTACTAATTCAAATTAACAACAAACCTACAGCCCCCTTTCCAGTTCCGTTACCCGTGGGGACTGTCTGTATATTCTTACAAAAAATTCTAATGCACGTTAAAGGGGTATTCCCATCTCATTGATTAGCTCTAGACATGTAGCCCTCACAGGTTAAACTCAATGCCTGCCGGATCAATATGTCACCTGCAAGAGCTTAGACCAGGGGTCTGAAACATCGGCCCTCCAGCTGTTGGGAAACTACAACTCCCATCATGAATTTATATTATCTATATCAGCAGGGCCTTGAATGGGGGGAGATTGTAGTTCACAACTACTGGAGTGCCGACGTTGCTGAACCCGGCGGGGTTAGCAAAAGTCATCATAGTTCCCCATATCCAGGAAGTCCATGTTCCTTCTTGACCATTATTCTTCGTAGCGGCTATGACTTTGGTGTCCTACAGTAGTAACAGGCAGTGCTGGAACAATGCCGAATATGCAACCTAAGGGTATGTTCACATGACGTATGGTGGCGCGTCCAGATACCTGCCCCAATATGCCTTCATTAGCGTTACGGCTCCCAGTCTCGTATACTTTTCCATTTCTAAGCACCAGAAAGTACTGACAGGTCACTTCTTTTTCCGGGCATAGGTGACGCTGAAAAACGATCGCGAAATCGCCGTCATATGAACGACACCGGTGGTTTTACTAGTAACATTCTTTTTATCGAATTTGCACTCTAATACGGACGATGAAATGCGCGCCCAAACAAAATTACTTGGTAATACACAGTTCTTAATAGAGAACTATGGATTAACGCCTCCCTTATCCCCGGGCGTACATGACGACATATTGTACGCGCGCGAGAGATACGTGACATGTCAATTACTATAGGTGTGAAATGGCAAACGAAAGCCCAGCATCCACACACCACCACACACACACAACCCCACACACACCACACACACACAAACACACACACACCACACCAACACCACACACACACACACCACACACAACTGGGGAAGTACGCGCTCGTATTCAGCTGCGGAGGTCACAAAAAGACACGGATGTACTGTACGCGCCGCAGTACATCGTGTGAACATAGCCTTAGGGTCGGAGTGCCCCTTTAAACCTCTAGTAGAAAATCTGATTGACAAAGGCTTGAAGTCGGCGTTCACCTTTCAAACTCGTCTCTGCTCAGATTCTCTCGCTCTTTCTTCAACGGACTTTGATGGAGTTACAGCTTTCCCGTGTTCTTTATATTCAGCAACATGAAGTTCCTAAAAAATAATAAATGGCAGAGAAGATCAACCGGAATCAGGGCAATTCTAGCTCCATAATAGAAGCATCCCATACCTACACGTTCCTAGTTATCATATGGAGGGACTTATGTGGCATGTGGCTACTTTTTGTTCAATGTGCACTGACGTGTTTCGGTCCCTCAACTCTACTACGTTCCTACCTTACATCTGTAACTAAGTTAATCATGCAGAGGCTTATATGGGGCGTGCTGGCCTTTAGTTCCATGTTCCACAGCAGATAGTAGCTGTGGAACGACAAGTGCCAGCATGCCACAGCAGCATGTGAGGTGAAAATGAGGAGAAAAGCAAAAATGTAAAAACCCTTCCCTGCACGATCCATTTTGTGCTGGAGTTACATTTAAATCTACCTGTTCCGACTTACATACAAATTCAACTTAAGAACAAAACCTACAGTCCCGATCCCGTTCGTAACCCGGGGACTGGCTGTATATTCTTACAAAAAAATTCGAATGCACGTTAAAGGGGTATCCCCATCTCATTGCTTATCTTTAAACACGAAACCCTCACGGGTTAAACTCAATGTCTGCCGGCCGAATCCTGCTCGCCAGATCAATGTGTCGCCTGCAAGAACTTACACCAGGGGTCTGCAATGTCGGCTCTCCAGCTGTTGGGAAACTACAACTCCCACCATGCATTTATATCATCTATATCAGTGGGCATGATGGGAGATGTAGTTTTCCCAACAGCTAGAGAGCCGACGTGGCAGACCCCTGGCTTGGATACAGTGAGCAGCGATGGGCAAGGCCTGGTCTTCCACTCTCCCTGGAGGATGTGGCCAGACCTTGGGCAGAGGTGGCACCAGCGCAGGTAGTGGACACCATCTTAGATTTGGAGCCCCGGCACGAACCTCCACCCCATGCATTCAGCAATTACGGGGCGGGTCGCGTTTACCCAGTCACCATCCAAATTAGGGAGCTCTGTGCTAAAGAGGAGGAAAGGGTGGTTTTTACGACCTTAAAGAAACCTGTCACAAGTTTTGCCTCCCTGGCTGGGGGCGCAAAAGCCAGTGTCAGACATCCCTTTTCCAGCGCTGTGTCCCTTATTCTGAAGATGCTGTAGTTTTCGTGTTTTAAATGCTAAAATCTGCTTTTTTTAGCCAGAAAAAGTCATTCGAAGAGTCCTTCAGAGATCAGTTTTTTTCAAACCCGGCCATCGGAGGCTAGCCCCGCCCCCCTAAAACTGACAAACTTTACTTTTAAATAGGTAGATACTGTGAATAACTCAGGGGGGAGCTACCCTTTGGTGGGTGGAGCAAAACCCCCTTTCTGAAAAAGTTTGGGGGGTAAATGCGCTAAAACGCTGCTTCTTACAGAAAAAAGGGACAAGCTCTTGAAACACAGGCTGACACTAGCTTGTGCTGCCCCAGCAAAAAGGGGAAAACCCTTGGAGGGGTTTCCCTTTTTTAAAGGATCCTTGCTTTTAATACCGGGGCCCATGGCCCTTTAAGGGCAACCAAAATGTGATTGGTTAAAAAGATTTTTGAACCCCTTTATGTAGGAAAAGGGTAAATACCAGCTTCCCAAATTACATTTCGTTCCGATTTTGCTTATTCCACAAATACAGAAAGTTATCTTCCTGTTGTTTACTGACCACATCTATCCACCATGATTTTTTTCAGTCCCAAAAACGAGGGGAACCTGACCTAGAATGGGCCAAGCAATGGAAGAAGGCGGCTGGTCTGATAAGTCTTGTTTTCCATCATGATGACTGGTCAGATGGGTGTGCGTCACTTACCTGGGGAAGAAATGGTGCCAGGGTGCACCATGGGAAGAAGACAAGATGGTGGAGGCAGTGTGATGGGCAGTGTTCTGCTGTGGGGTCCTGGTATCTGGGAGAAAGTGGTCACCTGCTGGGGGGAAAAGATGGCAGCAGGGTGCACCATGGGGAAGAAAACAAAATGGGGGAGGGAGGTTGGTGGGCAGTGTTTGTGTGGGGTTTCCGGTATCATGTGGCGAATGGTGGCATCACCCCGCTGGGGGAAAAGGGTGGTGCCGGGTGCACCATGGGAAAAGAAAAGATGGGGGAGGGGAAAGGTGGGCAAAAGTTCTGTGGGGGTCCTGGTTTTAAGTGAAATGGCAGTGCATGTGTATACTTTTCCTGGGTCAATTTGGGAGCAGGGATGCATTTTGGGAAGAAGACAAATGGCGGAAAAGGCAGTGTGATGGGCAATGTTTGCTGGGGGGGTCCGATCTTATGGATGTTACTGTGACAGCGGGTAAAAATAAGCCCAATCCCCCCTCATGGAGGAGCCTCGTTTAGAGGATAACGCCCCCCGGGGGGCCAACTGCAAAAAATGTCAGAATCAGGAAACATGACAGAGAGATCAAGGTGGGGCTCAGCCCCAAAATTCCCAGATCTCAGTCGACAGATTGTGGGATGAGCTGGAAAAACCAGTCCCAAGGGCCCGGAGGCCCCACCCAGCAACTTAAAGGGTTACTGCGACACCACAGGTCTTGAGTGGTCCGAGCATCAATGGGTCAGCACAAGGGAGACCCATACAGTCTTTACCTTTGTTTGGGGTCATTTAATATGTTAAAAAATTTTTTAAAGGAGTTTCCCTTTTTAAAAAAAAACCTGTCACATAGTTATGCCCCCCCCTTGTGAGGGCGCACAAGCCGTGTAGACCTGCTGTTTCCCCGGCTGTTCCCCCTTATTCTGGAAGATGCTGGAGTTTTAAGCATTTTGTGCTCAAATTGCACTTTTCACCAGAAAAGAGTCATAAAAAAGCCGTTCTTTTTCTTTCCCCCCCAAACCGGGCTACCCGCCCACCCCAACTGATAAACCTAATTTTTTGAATAGGGAAACGTGAAAAACGTCAGGTGGGCGGGGGGTAGCCTTTATTGGGGGGGGGGCTAAAACCCCGCACATGAATAAATTTTGAGCATTTTAAAAAGGGGGTTTTCTCGCTACAAAATTTGCTTTCAACATGTAGGGAACACTAAATGAAAACGTTTTCCAAAAATTTGCTTTGTTCTTTTTTTTGTTGTTGAGGGAATACAATGATTTTATCACCCCTTTGAGGGTTTCTAGTTTCCAATGGGGCCCCCTGTGTACTTCTCCCCCCCCTGCTGTTTTTTTTTTTATACAGGGGGTGAGGTATCAACAGGTAGGTATGGGCAGCAAGAAAACCCCACAGTTGAGGTTTGGTTGTCTGAAAGATCAGATAAAAGACAGTAATTACTGCTGTTTACTTTAAAGGGAACCTGTCACCTAGTTTATGCCCCCCTTGTTTAGGCAGCACAACCCGTGTCAAAACCCGCTGTTCCAGCACTGTGCCCCTATTCTGTAAGATGCAGCAGTTTTTTGAGATTTACCCCTTTAATTTTTTCATGAGCAGGGTTAGCTCCACCCACCAAGGTAGCCCGCCCATGACGTTATTCAAAGTTTCTACCCATTTAAATAATAGGTTTGTTTATTGGGTGGGCCGGGGGTGCCTAGGTGGGGAGGGGTTTGAAAAAAAAAACTGACTCTTTGAAAGACTCTTTTCGGCTGAAAAAATGCACATTTTAGCATTAAATAACGAAAAACTCCCGATCTTACAGAATAAGTGGGGCAAGCGCTGGAAAAGAGGTCTGCACTAGCTTGTGTGCCCTCACAGGGGGGCAAAAATATTTAAAGGTTCTCTTTAAATCGAAGTTCCCTGGTCCTGATTGAGAGATTTTATCTAATTAGCAGAGGTTGAATACCCCAGAGCCAAAAGCTAAATACAGACACTTGACCAGGAATAACAGAGCCAAGCAGCTTATTCATTTATGCACCCCCATGAAACTTGAAATGAGACAACCCCCTTTAAAATCCCTTAAAAACTGCAGCACTTACAGAATAAGGGGCAGTGCGGAAAACCAGGTCTGACACTGGTTGTCGTCCTAAGAAAGGGGGGCATAAATATGTGACAGTTCCCCTGTAATTTGGGCTTGGATTAGTAAAGTCCGCTCGTTTGCATTTTTTTCAACTCTACGTGACACAATATGCAAAAGGTTCCCCATTAGTTTACAGGCAACACCTGGTGTCACTTACATAATCAGACGGTACAATGCGGCTGCACTCGCCCGGGCCCAAAACCGGGCACCTGACAAGCCCCATTGTAAGGACATTACACAATAAGCCAAACAATTACAGAGGAATCCTAACTACAAGCATCGACTGGGCTGCAAATTCCTCTCACTTATATTGCAGAACAATTCAGTGCTTGCCGGATGTCAGCAGAGTCCACCCCCCCCACCACCCCGGTGATTTATAGGGGTTTTCCCACCATAGACTTTGATGGCAGATCGATAGGGCAGGTCATCAAAGTCTGAACCGATCATCCCTGTACACACCTCTCACTTACGTTCCATGAGAGTTCCCAGTACAGGGGAGCGCTGTGTTCTCTATTCTGTTCTCTTGGGAGTTCCCAGTACAGGGAAGCGCTGTTGTTCTCTCCATTCTGTTCTATGGGGGTTCCAAGTACAGGTGAGGCTGTGTTCTCCATTCTGTTCTATGGGAGTTCCCCCGTACAGGCGGGGCGCTGTGTTCTCTCCATTCTGTTCTAGGGAGTTCCCAGTACAGGGCGAGCGCTGTGTTCTCTCCATTCTGTTCTATGGGAGTTCCAGTACAGGGAGCGCTGTGTTCTCCATTCTGTTCTATGGGAGTTCCCAGTACAGGGGGCGCTGTGTTCTCTCATTCTGTTTTTATGGGAGTTCCCAGTACAGGGGAGCGCTGTGTTCTCTTCATTCTGTTCTATGGGAGTCCCCATTACAGGGGAGCGCTGTGTTCTCTCCATTTTTGTTCTATGAGAGTTCCCAGTACAGGGGAGCGCTATGTTCTCTCCATTCTGTTTTTATGGGAGTTCCTAGTACCGGGGAGCGCTGTTTTCTCTCCATTTTGTTCTATGAGAGTTCCCAGTACAGGGGAGCGCTATGTTCTCTCCCTTTGTTCGATGGGAGTTCCCAGTACAGGGAAGCGCTGTGTTCTCTCCATTCTGTTCTATGGGAGTTCCGTACAGGGGGAACGCTGTGTTCTCTCCATTCTGTTCTATGGGAGTTTCCAGTACAGGGGAGCGCTGTGTTCTCTCCAATTCTGTTCTATGGGAGGTTCCCAGTACAGGGGAGTGCTGTGTTTCTCCATTCTGTTCTGTGGGAAATTCCAGTACAGGGGAGTGCTGTGTTCTCCATTCTGTTCTATGGGAGTTTTCCCCGTACAGGGAGCGCTGTGTTCTCCATTCTGTTTTTATGGGAGTTCCCAGTACAGGGGAGCGCTGTGTTCTCCCATTCTGTTCTATGGGAGGTTCCCAGTACAGGGGAGCGCTGTGTTCTCCATTCTGTTCTATGGGGTTCCCAGTACAGGGGAGCGCTGTTTTCTCTCCATTCTGTTTTTATGGGAGTTCCCAGTACAGAGGTCGCTGTGTTCTCCATTCTGTTCTGTGGGAGTTCCCAGTACAGGAGTGCACTGTGTTCTCTCCATTCTGTTCTATGAGAGTTCCCAGTACAGGGGAGCACTGTGTTCTCCATTCTGCTCTATGGGAGTTCCCAGTACAGGGGAGCACTGTGTTCTCCATTCTGTTCTATGGGAGTTCCCAGTACATGGTAGCAGTGTGCTCAGAACTCTTACAGAACAGAATGGAGAGTCGTGTGCAAGCGTGACCAGTTCTCAATTCTGAGCCAACACTTTCAGGGGCCTGTTACCGAGATGGATGTGGGTTCCACGGGCGAGACCTGTACCGCAGATTTCGATAGGAGTATGGTAGGAGCACCCTTTACTCTATGCTCCATAGACTACGCAGCCAGTAGTATGGCTGCTGTTCATTCAGACATCCCGTTACCACAGTGTATGCATATAGACTGCTGGCCCTGTGCTACAATATGTCTGACATCTTAAAAGACTGACTGCAGATCTAAGCCACCAGTGTTGAGAGGTCGTTTGCTCCCAACCAGGAACAGGATTGGAGACATAAGGCCAGAAGGATAGAGCGACGCGCTTTGGGGGATCCAAGTGAGGAGCCATAACAGTCGCCATGCAAACCCTTAGCGGGCTCAAAGTTGGGATGAGCCTAAAATGGGGGCAGCTGCGTGAAAAAGGTGTAGGATTGGAGGGGTCCACCTGACGGGAGGCGCAGGTAAAGGAGTAAAACAAGGGATAAGCAGCAGCCACATAAAATCTATAGAACTTAAAGGGGTTTTGCCACGAGTGATGAACATGTCCGCCACTTGAAGCGCAGGCTGGAGAGCTGGCCGCGCTTGCGGAGTCACTCTCTATTCTATTCTATGGGATTTCTGAATACAGCCCAGCGGTGCGTTCGGCTCTACTCGGAACTCCCATAGAACAGAATGGAGAGTCGTGCGCAAGCACGACTGACTCTCCAGTCTGCACAGTGGGATCCGGGGGCCCATTCCCGAGACAGATGCAGGTCCCATAGTTGGGAGCCGCACCTAACAGACAATGGTGGCCTATCCTAATGATATACCATCATTGTCTATGGTCGCAAAACCCCAGTAAGTGGTGGCCAGGAAAAAGCCAGGTAGATCACGGTGTAGAGAAGAGGTTACCTGCCCTCCTTCCCTGGACAAGGTTATTGATGGGTGGTTTTGTAAGATGGATCATAACATAACAGTAAGTAGGCCACTATGGGGTGAACATGAGGTGTAGGACCGATTCCCAAATAAGGTTTGCACCCAGGTATCCACATAGTTCATCCCCGGCTCAGATTTTACAGAAGGTTTGCTCCACGAAGTGTCCCATCATTGTGCGCCCGATAACCTCATATATATGTAATAAAGATGGCTTCCATGTCTTATACCCCAAAAAATTGGATGAGGTGACGGACAGTAACAGCAAGCGTGATCCTTAATGGTCTATAAGTACACGACAAGATGCTCATTTACTTCAATGAAGCCGAGCTGCAGTTCCATACACAACCTGTGGACAGGTGGGGGCGCTACTTCTGGAAGAAAGCAGTCGGGTTTTTCTAGTTCAAAGTACAAGTCAAGAAGCCAGCATGAACCACTCTTCCACACTCCGTCAGGTTCCCAGACACTTACCTTCCCAAAATGCCCCCTCCCCAGCACAGAGACACAGGAGAAGTCATCCAGCTGAAGAGTCTTCTTCCTGTAAGAAGAGCATATAAAGATACAATGAGCAGTGAGTGCAAAAACATTACAGCTAAAGAGGCTCAGAAACCCCAATTGTGGCCGGGACCAAAAGAAAAAAAAATAATGAAGGGAAAAATTGGGGGGGGAATTTTTTGAAAAAAAAAAAAAAAAAAATTTTAATTTGATTTGATTTTTTTTCATTTTTTTTTTTGTTGTTGTTGTGTCAATTGAGCTTCTAAGTCCCCCAGCGGTGATGCCACCGACTGTGGAGCTAATGATTGCCTCCTAGCCACAGTGATGAACTTGACGTCACTGCTGGGGTGTCCCAGAGCTCCGGCAGGAGAGGTACAGTCCTGATTTTTTTTATTTTTTTTTTTATAACTTTGCCTTAGTCCCAACCACCATGGAAGAAAAAAACTCCTTCAAAGTCCTGATGCCTCTAGACAAACTGTACAACCAAGTCATCAAAATGCTCCCTCCTGGTACAAGAGGGGCAGATCTTCATCTATTCACCTTCTCGCCCCAACACCCCAGTTATCCCACCCTAAAAGCAGACAGGGGGGGGAACCTATCCAGGTTGGGGCCACCCAACCCGCATGCCCCATAATGGCCTCAGTGGGCCACGTTTTGGTACCCGCTTCTTTCCGAATCTATCCGTAAGCCTTTACTTTATTGGATAAACCTCCTTAATCACAGTAGTGGTCACTATAATTGTAGAAGTTAATAAATGCACAAAATACAAGCCAACGTCTCGTTGTGAGGTATTAACCTGAGAAGCTTCTGGGGCTCCGCAACGCTCTGCATCCCGCCGTCATCCGAGTGGATGCGCTTCATAGACTGAGAACAGGAAGAAAGCAAAATTAAAAAAAGATCAGAAGCTCAACTATTCAGAAGTCAGATGTCCATGGAAAAATCATTTTCTGACATCATAAAAAAAAAAAAAAAAAAAATAATTGAGGGTCCATTCCTGGAAACTGAATGGTTCAAGGTTCTTTGAAGACCCCCCCCCCCCCAAAACATTCAAAGGGGTCTTCCTATCTCAGAAAGTTCTGCTAGAATTACAATTACTGTAAAGAAGCTATTTTCAAAATGGATCTTATTAAAGAATATGTATGCTTTACCTAATACAGGCCTTTTTTGTACCTTTAGCTTGCTCTCGTCTCCATGGTTACCAACCATCACTGTATGGTCTCAGTGATGGCCGGTAATGCAGCGTTATCAAAGACTGATGCCGTTTCTATTGTGTATAATGTTCCACCTACAATCACCTTCTTACACTTGCTGTCTTGTCTCCATGGTTACCGACCACCACTCTGTGCTCTCAGTGGTGGTCGGTAATGCAGCGTTATCAAAGACTGATGCCGTTTCTAATGTGTATAATGTTCCACCTACAATCACCTTCTTACACTTGCTGTCTCGTCTCCATGGTTACCGGCCACCACTCTGTGCTCTCAGTGGTGGCCGGTAATGCAGCGTTATCAAAGACTGATGCCGTTTCTAATGTGCATAATGTTCCACCTAGAAAAAACTACGAAAACTCTTTATTTGAGATAGCGGGTGAAGAGTACACCCGAAATACGGAGGCCCGGCGTAAACAAGATATAAACAAAAACTAAGAATATGAAACAAACACCTTCAGGCTAAAATATAACTTTTATCATAAGTAATTAATAAAAAGGGGACCTAGCGAGTCCCTGTTAATCCCTAAAAAAAATACTATGCCCTAAGGAAAAGTGGGGGCATCGCCCTGAAGAAGGGCGACCCCACTCGGGAACCTAACCTACCACAACCCTAAACAAATCCCTAATCTATCCAGAAAAAGTAACAATACATCCTAAAAAACTAATAAACAAATAAAGGAATACAAGAATGAATAATCAAGTGCAAACAATGTGAACAAGAAAAATAACTAAATAGAAGCATCAACAAAGGAAAAAACATAAAACAATAAGTATAATAAGGATGCTACAATAATTAGGCACAATAATATATGCTAAAGGATAGATATATATTCATTACTCTGTATTGCAGCACAATAATATATGCTGGAGAAAACGGGCAAAATTGCCCTAACTCAAAACAACATATTACAAGGCAAATGGTATTAATTTATCTCTGGTTATCTATGTTCTATTATTCCTGCATTACTTCCGACGCGTTTCTCCCGGCAGGAATAAACCGGGTTCATCAGGGAACCAGCAAAGATATTGCAAAAAGATAGAAACTTACGTCCCTTTAGCAAGATAGGGCGATGTATAATAAAGCTGCCTGATGATTGATGCTGGGATCCATAATGTTCAACCAGGTAGAAGATACAGGGTAGGCAGCATAATGTTCCACCTACAATCACCTTCTGACACTTGCTCTCTTGTCTCCATGGTTACCGACCACCACCGTGTGCTCTCAGTGGTGGCCGGTAATGCAGTGTTATCAAAGACTGATGCCGTTTCAATCGTGTATAATGTTCCTCATACAGTCACCTACTGACATGTGCTATAGACGACCGTCCCAGAACCTAATGCCATGCTGGTACATGCGGCCTCCAAACCCAACGACTGCCTGAGTACAAGCTTCTATGGCCTAGTCGGGGGGGGGGAACGTGGCTGGAGTACACATGGCTATCCCGGCCAGGCTACAGGAACTTTGGAGGCCGCTCGCACCAACATGGATAAGTTCCTGTAGCCTGGCCGGGATAGCCATGTGTACTCCCGCCGCGTTCCCCCCCGACCAGGCCATAGAAGCCTATACTCAGACAGTCTTTGGGTTTGGAGGCCATAGACACCAACATGGCATTAGGTTCTGGGACTTGGATGGCCGTCTATAGCACGTCAGTAGGTGACTGTAGGTGGAACATTATACACATTAGAAACGGCATCAGTCTTTGATAACGCTGCATTACTGACCACCACTGAGAGCACACAGTGGTGGTCGGTAACCATGGAGACAAGAGAGCAAGTGTCAGAAGGTGATTGTAGGTGGAACATTATACACAATAGAAACGGCATCAGTCTTTGATAACGCTGCATTACTGACCACCACTGAGAGCACACAGTGGTGGTCGGTAACCATGGAGACCAGAGAGCACGTGTCAGAAGGTGATTGTAGGTGGAACATTATACACAATAGAAACGGCATCAGTCTTTGAGTAGTTGGGGGAGGGCATGGAGTAGCTGGACCACCACAAGGCCTGGAAGGAAGGGGCCCAGTGATGAGGTATGTATTGGGTTCCCCAGGTCTTGCACTTGGTTATTCTAGGCTCTGCCATGCACACACCTTTACAGGCACCTTACAAGAGTCTGCGGGAGTCGCTTCTTGTTCAGTTTCCTGCTGAAGGAACACGCGAGGCGGCTTCGGTGGTGGCTTCATTGAAGGGTCCTCGTTGAAGATCAGTTTCTTCACGGGGAAAGTGCTGGAATTAAAAAAAAAAAAAAAAACCCTCCATGTTAAATATTATATCTCCATAGGAGCTGCTCCCCAATATCAGGAGCCGTCACCATCTGCCATAGTGTCCATCGGCCACAATATGGAGAAGCCTGATGATGCGTGAAGGAGGAGGGGGTAATACTCAACATTCTGACTTGATTACTGGTCGTACTCGTAGGAGTCCCCGCAATCCCCTCTTTTCAGCTGAGGGCTCCCCACATTCAGGGTGCACCAGTAATGGGGGGGCAGCAATCTCCACTGACCAGCTAATAGGAGCAATGGCCCCCATCCTGACTATTGCATGTGGAGTGTATGCTCCAATCCCCGTTGTATGGAATAGTAGGATACAAGGTTTTGTCCACAGAACAGATTTGGGCGTTGGGTAGCACAGATTTCAATGATAAATCTCTGCAGCCACTTTTTAGACCCCTGGTCCTTCTTCATTCGGTGCCGATCATGGTGCTGGAGTACCAGAAGCCTCAAGAGATCCCCCTCCCTGTTAGCCACATTTTCCTAGATTAGTGTATAAATAATACTGACATATCAGGGAGGTATAAATAATCCCGCCATATATCAGGGAGGTATAAATAATACCGCCATATATCAGAGAGGTATAAATAATACCGCCATATATCAGAGAGGTATAAATAATACCGCCATATATGAGAGAGGTGTAAATAATACCGACATATATCAGGGAGATATAAATAATCTCGCCATATGAGGGTCAAAGAAAAAGGCAGACCTGGCGTACGTGGAGAATTCAGAAGAAAGCCGAGGATGCAGGCTAATATTAAGGGATTGTCTTTATTTTTAAAAGATGCAAAAGCAGTTACACCTTCGCAACATTAAAAACCTGTGACTAAAACCCAACGCGTTTCGCGCTGTAAACTAGCGCTTTCCCCTCCACGTGCGCCAGGTCTGCCTTTTTTCTTTGATCTTCATTCTTAACTGAGCGTTCTCTCCGGGCGCTTAAGCAACCAGGACCAGGGGCTGTCGTGTTAAGGGCTATGGACTGTAAAAAGCCTTGTATACCCATATGAGTGCTGTGCCTCTAAATTAGCAGCACAACCTCACTAGGTGAGCATACCGATTTTTATATATCTTTGACTGCATTTTGGACTTACTTCACTATTGTGCACCCCCTTTTTTGTGTTTTTTTGCTCGTCTGCTAATCCCGCCATATAACAGAGAGGTATAAATAATCCTGCCATATAACAGAGAGGTATAAATAATCCCGCCATATAACAGAGAGGTATAAATAATACCGCCATATATCAGAGAGGTATTAATAATCCCGCCATATAACAGAGAGGTATAAATAATCCCGCCATATAACAGAGAGGTATTAATAATCCCGCCATATAACAGAGAGGTATAAATAATCCCACCATATAACAGAGAGGTATAAATAATACAGCCATATATCAGAGAGGTATAAATAATTCCGCCATATATCAGGGAGGTATTAATAATCCCGCCATATAACAGAGAGGTATAAATAATCCCGCCATATAACAGAGAGGTATAAATAATTCCGCCATATATCAGGGAGGTATAAATAATCCCGCCATATATCAGAGAGGTATAAATAATCCCGCCATATAACAGAGAGGTATAAATAATTCCGCCATATATCAGGGAGGTATAAATAATCCCGCCATATATCAGAAAGGTATGAATAATCCCACCATATATCAGAGAGGTATGAATAATCCCACCATATATCAGAGAGGTAAAAATAATACCACGATATATCAGAGGGGAATAAATAATCCCGCCATATAACAGAGAGGTATAAATAATCCCGCCATATATCAGGGAACCCACATAGTAGAGCTAGAGAGTAGAAAGCCACCAACTACTTGTTCCCTACAAAAAGGAGCAATGCTCTTGCACCCGATTGGAGCCCCCTCAACCTCAACCCCATAACAGTCATATGGCTATAGTTACGCTCATGTTCCCGGCAGCTGTGGAACCACAGGTAGAAGCCCAGGAGAACCTTCTCCAGATGATCCGCAGCAAACATTCATGACCGGGTTCATGCATAGGGCCGGCTCAGCTGCAGGTTATACAGAATAAGATCCGGACCTGACCCGGCCGGACGTACCGTTACTCTCAACACTAGAGGAATAGATCCCCACGATGGGGAGGGCGCACCTGTTGGCAGAAGGAGCCAGGGTATCAGAATTGGGAAGAGGTGGACTCAGCGTCGTCATGGTGCCACATGGGGGCAGGATGCTCATCATCAGTCGACCCCACGTGGCAAAATTTATGTTCATCTGTGTGGCCCGGAGGAAATCCTTTCCTGAAAAGGAATGAAAACCGAACTGAGACAGTGTAACAAAAACTCCGCATCCCAATAGGGGAATAGGGGAGCACTGACCTTTCTGCTTGGGGAATATGCGCTGCTGCCGCTGCACTTTGCCTCTCCTCTCGATCACGGGGTTGCAGAACATGATCTGGAACAAATATAGAGTTAACCAACCACCCGCACGGTCCATGCACCTCTCATCAACCAATATGGCGGACGTCACCCAGAGGGGGTCTTCATACCGGACCAACGGACACTGGTATTTAGGACAAAAGACCACCGCTCTGGTGATGGCTTATCTCAGGCATCCTCAAACTGCGGCCCTCCAGCTGTTGGGAAACTACAACTCCCATCATTCCCACTGTTATAGATTATATAAATGCATGATGGGAGCTGTAGTTTCCCAACAGCTGGAGGGCCGCAGTTTGAGGATGCCTGGCTTATCTCAAGGAAGAGTCACTGAAATCTAACAGTGCCAATCCCTCCAGGGTCTTGAGACCCCAATGCACATTAAATAGCAGTTCGGTCCTGTCGATTAGCAGGGTCAATGTACACAAGGGCCTTAAAGGGGATTTCTCATCAAAGGATATCTGTGTCAGACAAATAACCCTCATGTCACCTCCAGTCCTGGCTCCTACGCCCCACTCCTCATTTCATCAGCACTTCTGGTAAGTGGACGGGGCTTCATATTGGTCACGTGACTATTTCTCAACTGTCCAAAACTACAGTTCACACCCCCATCTCTAAGCCATGCCCCAATGGCAGTTAGAAGCCGTGTGGAGGCGAACTGGGCATGCTCGACCAGGTAAGAGAAAAAGCATCAGATGGTCGTAACTACTCAGCTCCTCTCCTCTATCATATAACCCTATACATCACAGAGCTCAGCTCCTCTCCCCTCTATCATATATCCCTATATATCACAGAGCTCAGCTCCTCTCCCTCTATCATATAACCCTATATATCACAGAGCTCAGCTTCTCTCCTCTATCATATATCCCTATATATCACAATGCTCAGCTCCTCTCCCTCTATCATATAACCCTATATATCACAGAGCTCAGCTCCTCTCCCTCTATCATATAACCCTATATATCACAATGCTCAGCTCCTCTCCCTCTATCATATAACCCTTTATAAACACAGAGCTCAGCTTCTCCCTCTATATATAAAACCCTA